>JAVJIX010000022.1:9590000-9657500 GCA_036785185.1 Paratrypauchen microcephalus | reverse complement strand
ATCTATTTTCTGATTGGTTGAAAAGGGCTGAATCGCTGAAAATGCGCGGTGCCTGCATAAACTGAGCCACACAGACCGATTTTCTGGGCACAAAAAAAAAAAAAAAAAATCAGCGTGAGAAATGCCATGTGTGGCGTGTGAGCGTGTGAACACATCGAATTGCGTGTGTCACACTCTCAATGCGTGAGACTTGAGAGCCCTGCCACCACTCTTGTCTGCGACTCCGCACCCACATGTTAATTTCTAAGGACGTTGCTGCCACTGCCCCACAAAACACCGTGGCCAAAAACCTTCTCCTTCTCCGTCTCCTCCTTAAAACAAATAAGCTGTACATGTTTTAGCTCCGGTACGACAGCAACTTTAGGCGACTTCCGTAAACATTGAGCACACTCGCTGCAAGTGACGTCATCGTGTCCTCCAATGCGCATGCGGGACACTTTTGGGGCGTTTAACGTTCACACTGGAGATCACATACAAGTCACATTTAATTGGAAATGTGAACGACCTCGCAAAAAAATCGTATTTCACAAAAAAAGCGGAATTGAGCTTTAAAGGCAAATTAAAGTTTTTTTTACAATCTGAGCCTTCTTTCGGCAATAAAACAAGTAGTTTTACTCACCCATAGCATTTTTCTGTCAATTGGAGCAGTATCGCAGAACTTATGTTGAGCCGTTCTGTTCTAGTAATGATCCCGTATCCGTTAACATGGTGCTGTATCATATGCTCGGGGCATTACTTTGCGGTGTCCAAATAACACAAACTTTAGCACTTTTCAAATCATAGAAGCCCGATGTCTTAATGTAAGATTTCGTTTGAAGCAAAAGTGGCCTGTAATCCGAGATTTAGCCATAGTTTCGAGTAGATGAGGACGCCAGTGCGCATGGGCGGACTGTGCTATCAGCTCCCGGGACCCAAACATGAAACGCAAAGCTGAAAACTATGGATAAATCTCGGATTACAGGCCACTTTTGCTTCAAACGAAATCTTACATTAAGACATCGGGCTTCTATGATTTGAAAAGTGCTAAAGTTTGTGTTATTTGGAGACCGCAAAGTAATGCCCCGAATACTCATGCTAACGGATACGCTACAACATAACTTTCTTCAAACAGCTCCAAATGACATGAACGTGATATGGGTGAGTCAAACGACTTGTTTTATTACCGAAAGAAGGCTCAGATTGTAAAATAACGTTACTTTTCCTTTAAGCCCTGCAGTGTGAACGTAGCCATAGTCCCTCCAGCGTGTCCTGGGTCTTCCCCGGGGCCTCCTCCTGGTGGGACGTGCCTGGAACACCTCCTGAGGGAGGCGTCCAGGAGGCATCCGGAACAGACGCCCGAGCCACCTCAGCTGCACCTCTGGACGTGGAGGAGCAGCGGCTCTACTCCGAGCTCCTCCCGTGTGACTGAGCTCCTCACCCTATCTCTAAGGGTGCGCCCAGCCACTCTGCGGAGGAAACTCATTTCGGCCGCTTGTATCCATGATCTCGTCCTTCCGGTCATTACCCAGAGTTCATGATCATAGGTGAGGGGAGGAACGTAGATTGACGGTAAATCGAGAGCTTTGCCTTTCGGCTCAGCTCCCTCTTCACCACAACTGTCCGGTACAGTGACCGCATCACTGCCAACACCGCACCGATCCGCCTGTCAATCTCACACTCCATCCTCCCCTCACTCGTGAACAAGACCCCGAGATACTTGAACTCCTCCTTCAAGGACTGTCCACCCACCCGGAGAGGGGAAACACCTTTTTCCTTTTTCCCGTCGAGAACCATGGCCTCAGATTTGGAGTTTTGATTCATGCTTGTGTATATTTATGGAGAACTGTCGCGTGGGAGCATGGGTGACGTAGGCTCGTGGGCGGAGCCTCGTCTCGTACAGAATCTTAGCACTAATCATAACAAGGGTTTGAATAGGGCCCAGGAGAGATCATTATGTTAAATCCCGCCCACGTAGTCCTTTCTGTCTTTGTGATGTTGCACAAGGACACAGAACTGTCTGGGAGAGTGTCAGGCAGCTGTTTCCTTATAGTTTGTCAATATTTACCTGAAGATATTAAAAGTTTTATCCTGAAAATGCACCACGACAAGAATGGAGTGTCTGGGATAGCGTCAGGCAGTTGGTTTCCCATGATTCTTAGTAACGCTGAACCTGATTGGATGAAAAATGGAGACCCTGACCATAACTTCTGTATGACCTGAGAAAATGCTAGGTAAATATTCTATTTATTTTGTAATTTTCTTTGTAAAAAAACAAAAACAAAACTGTGTCCAAACTAGGACTAAACCAGCTAAACTAGATCAAAGTACACAATCAGGAATAACTTCGAACTAGAGCCAGGTCTAAACTAGGATTAAACTAGGACTAAACCAGATCTAAACCAGGTCTTAATTCTGTCCAAACTATGACTAAACCCGGTCCACACTAGGACTAAACCAGGTCTAAACTAGGACTAAAGCAGGTCTAAACCAGGTCTAACCTAAAACAAGTCCAAACTAGGACTAAACCAGGTCATAACTAGGTCTAAACTAGGATTAAACTAGGACTAAACCAGGTCTAAACCAGGTCTAAACCAGGTCTAAACTAGGATTAAACTAGGACTAAACCAGGACTAAATCAGGTATTAATTGTGTCCAAACTATGACTAAACCTGGTCCAAACTAGGACTAAACCAGGTGTAAACTAGGACTAAAGCAGGTCTAAACCAGGTCTAAACTAAAACAAGTCCAAACTAGGACTAACCCAGGTCTAAAGTAGATCGAGTTACAAAACCAGGAATAACTAAGCCAGGTCTAAATCAGGTCTCAACTAGAACTAAACCATGTCTAAACTAGGTCTAAACCAGGTCTAAGCCAGGCCTAACCAGGTCTAAAGCAAGCCTCAACTAGAACTAAACCAGGTCTAAACTAAGACTAAACCAGGTCTAAACTAGGACTAAACCAGGTCTAAACTAGAACTAATCCAGGTCTAAGTGCAATGTTAACGAGGTCTTAACCAGGTTTAATCCAGGTCTAAACTCGGTCTTAAACAGGTCTTAGACCCTGACCATAACTTCTGTATTAGTTAGGATCTGAGAAAATGCCATGGAAATATTTTCTCATCTATTTTTTGTAATTTTGCAGCTTTTACTGTACGGTTCATGATATAAAGACCATTTATCTCGACTAGAATACATGAAAATCAGGTACAGCACCTTCAAGGAGGTATAAATAAACTGAGAGGAATACACAATAAAAAAATCCACACAACTGTAATTGAGTGGCGTTGACCTCTGGAACGCTTTAGATGAAAGTTCAAAAGCCTGTGCTAACCTCAGTGAATTTAAACAAAGGCTCAAATGATTTATGTTAGAAAATATGTACCTAAATTATAATTAAACTCTGCAGAGATAAAACAGCTGACTCCTAACTTCTGGAATAAAGGGGAGGAAAAGATACGTTTTCGAACTTCTACCGACGCCTTTTGAGCGCCTCAGCTACTGTACGGACTGAAGTCACAATGCGTTTACTGTAACGTACGGCAAATTATGCTCTAATAAATAAAACAAACAAACAAACAAATAAATAACTGTTTGTCCAGAGGATGTGCAGTTCTGTCCCTCATGCCAGTAGAGGGCGCTGTGTGTATGTCTTCTGCGTACTTTAGTTTCACTTTACCTGTAATATTTAGATTGTTGACACGTGAAAATATCAAATCAAATAAATGCAAGATCGATAAGTTAACGCTACACTGTGGAACATTACTGTGGAACATCTCTATGGAGACGAGCACTTAGGGGCCCTCCACCAGAAAAGTTTCACATTGTTACACAAATTTAACCTCAATTATTCTGATACAAACAGGAATTGTTTTCGTCAACAGACAAAAAGGAAGATCTTTGGAAAATAATTATCTGTAAATAATTTGTTTTTGTTCATGACTTTGTTACGATCAATTACCAAAGTACAATTTCAGAAAACTGAAGTCCCCTCCCTGGCCAAACATCTAATCCAACCGAGAACTGAACCAGATCTAAACCAGGTCTAAACTGGGTCCAAACTAGGACTAAATAAGGTCTAAACCAGATCTAAACTAGTTCTAAACCAGGTCTAAACTGGGTCTAAACTGGGTCCAAACTAGGACTAAATAAGGTCTAAACCAGATCTAAACTAGTTCTAAACTAAAACAAGTCCAAGCTAGGACTAAACCAGGTCTAAACTAGGACTGAACTAGTTCTAAACTAGATAAAGGTTCAAAATCAGGAATAAACTTGACCTAAACTAACTCTAAACTTAGACTTAGACAAACCTAGACTGAGACAAACTTTATTCATCCACAAGGGAACCAAGTCTTAACCAAGTCTAAACCAGGATTAAACCAGGATTAAACCAGGTCTAAACTAGGACAAAACCAGGTCCAAACCAGGTCTAAACCAGGATTAAACCAGGACTAAACCAAGTCTAAACTAGGACAAAAGCAGGTCTAAACCAGGTTTAAACTAGAACTAAACCAGGTCTAAATTAAAACTAAACCAGGTCTAAACTAGGACTAAACCAGGTTTTAACCAGGTCTAAACTCAATCTAAACCATGTCTAAACCAGGTCTAAACTAGGTCTAAACTAGGTCTAAACCAGGTCTAAACCAGGTCTAAACTAAGTCTAAACCAGGTCTAAACCAGGTCTAAGCTAAGTCTACTAAACCAGGTCTAAACTAGGTGTAAACTAGGTTTAAACTTGGTCTAAACCAGGTTCAAACCAGGTCTAAACTAGGTCTAAACCAGGTCTAAACTAAGTCTAAACCAGGTCTAAACTAGATCTAAACTAGGTCTAAATTTGGTCTAAACCAGGTCTAAACTAGGTCTGAACTAGGTTTAAACCAGCTCTAAACCAGGTCTAAACCAGGTCTAAACTAGGTCTAAACCAGGTTCAAACCAGGTCTAAACTAGGTCTACACCAGGTCTAAACTAGGTCTAAACTATGTCTAAACTTGGTCTAAACTAGGTCTAAACTAGGTTTGAACCAGCTCTAAACCAGGTCTAAACTAGGTCTAAACTAGGTTTAAACTTGGTCTAAACCAGGTTCAAACCAGGTCCAAATTAGGTCTAAACCGGGTCTAAACCAAGTCTAAACTAAGTCTAAACCAGGTCTAAACCAGGTCTAAACTAGGTCTAAACTAGGTCTAAATTTGGTCTAAACCAGGTCTAAACCAGGTCTAAACCAGGTCTAAACTAGGTCTAAACTAGGTCTAAACTAGGTCTGAACTAGGTTTAAACCAGCTCTAAACCAGGTCTAAACCAGGTGTAAACCAGGTCTAAACTCGGTCTAAACCAGGTCTAAGCCAGGTCTAAACCAGGTCTAAACTCGGTCCAAACCAGGTCTAAACCAGGTCTAAACCAGGTCTAAACCAGATCTAAACCAACACAAAACGCAGATCTCCTGATCAGGCCCGTCCCTGTCCACACGAGGGCGCCACACCCCTGCCCCTCACATGACGTGGGCAGAAGTGCTCCGTTCTCATCACACGCGTGTTAAATATTAAAATGTCATCTTTCACCAAAACAACAAACAGTGTGAATTACACTCTGATAATGACTCCAGGCAATTAGTGCGCGTTTAATCAGGCCTCTGCGTCCTGCATGCTAATCCAAGAGAAGGCTTTTGTGAAACAGCCTCAGAAATATGACACAATTTCAGTGGAATATGAGCGTCTACATTTTACATTTACATTACATTAATTGGCTTTATTTGTGGATTTTTCTTTTAAGCCAGATGCCCTGCCTGTCACCAGTCAGAGTATTGATCCATGTACAGACTGGGTTCCCATAACACCGTGGAATGTTAACTGTAAAATCCATTCTGCACAAAAATAAATAAATAAATAAATAAAAATGAATAAAAATTAAAATCCTATTCCCTTGGTTAGGTGAATTTCAAACCAGATGCCCTACCTGCCAACAGGTCTAAACCAGGTCTAAACTAAGACTTTTATAAGTACAATCTATTCTACATGAAAAATAAATAAATACAAATTTAAAAAAATGCCCTACCTGTAAACTACCTGTAAAAACAACCCTCCCCCACACACATAAAACTACACAAAAACACTGGGCACACAAATGCCTGTCAAGTCCAATCCTGTCAAAATGTCAGAATAGGTCAGTTTTAATGTTTTAATACTGAATGTTAGTAGGTTTCAAAGTTCAAAGTTCAAACTCAGCTTTATTGTCAAAAAACATATGTACAGGTGGCACACACAGGATTTGAAATTGCAACGCCCCCTAGGCCCACAGTGAACATAAAACATCTGATAAACAAGACAATAAACTCCATGACTAAAACATCACATATACCCATAGCATATGTATATGCATATATATATGATACAAATAGGTAAAACACACAATGTGTAGCATAATAAAGCTCAAATAGTGTAATTTAAACAGCAGTGTCAGTGTCATTTAAGTGTCATTTAAGCAGCAGTGTCAGTGTCCTTTAAGTGTCATTTAAGCAGCAGTGTCAGTGTCCTTTAAGTGTCATTTAAGCAGCAGTGCCAGTGTCCCAACCGTTTTTGTACCCCCTGAGCCTTTTTGTCATACCTCGAGTACCCCCTCACTCATACATGTTGATAATTCTCCAAAAGTAGAACGTGACACAACGGATTATTAAATGAAAATCGTTTTATTTCATCTCCTTAATTTGAACATTTTTCTCTCTTTTCTTTAACTCAAATTTACTCAAATTAGAATTAAAAAATTAAAAAAAAATCTCCCCCTGTGCCTGGCACCAACACTGCCGAGTACCTGCAATGTGCTCATGTACCCCTAGGGGTACTTGTACCCCTAGTTGGGAAGCACTGCTTTAAGTGTCATTTAAGCAGCAGTGTCAGTGTCATTTAAGTGTCCTTTAAGCAGCAGTGTGATTGGGAGAGCATGGAGAGAGTTGAGCATCCTGACAGCTTGGTGGATGAAGCTGTCTTTCAGTCTGCTGGTCTTGGCCCTGAGGCTCCTCAGTCTCCTTCCTGATGGCAGCAGACTGAAGAGGCAGTTGGATGGGTGGGTGGGATCACCCAGAGGGCTTTGCGGGTGAGGCGGGTGCGGTAGATGTCCTGCAGGGAGGGGAGAGAGACACCCACGATTCTCTCAGCTGCTCTCACTACTTGGTGTAGCTTTTTCCGGCAGGACATGGTGCAGGTGCCATACCACACAGTGATGCAGCTGGTGAGGATGCTCTCTAAAATCTGTGAAAAGCACTTATAAACACATCCTGGTGAATAAGGGTGTTTTCACATATAGTCCCCTTTAAGCGAACCGAACTCAGTCCCCTAAAAGTGGACCAACAAGGGGACCAAGAGAACACAAACTCAGTTCTGTTTGTGTTCACATTGTGAAAGAGGACTGAGTTCTCTTTCTGGTCCCCTTAAGCTCTGATGGAGCCTCAGTCCTCTTTCAGTTCACACTGTAGCTTCTCTAGAGCTCTGAGACCTTCACTCCTTGGCATTCTCTGTGACGGCCATCCCTCTTAATCATGGCCCCAGTTCAGAGAAAACCCACAAAATAGAACCGGGGTCCTATTCCATTATTCCTAGCTGCAGTATTCAGGCGACCGTGCCTGCCTTGAACACTCTAATTTTTTCAAAGTAAACGCTTCGGACCCCGCGGGACACTCAGCCAAGAGCATCGAGGGGGCGCCAAGAGCCAGGGGCTGGGACAGATGGGGGCCCGCCTCGCGGCGGACCGTCAGCTCGGACCCGAGATCCAACTACGAGCTTTTTAACTGCAGCAACTTTAATATACGCTATTGGAGCTGGAATTACCGCGGCTGCTGGCACCAGACTTGCCCTCCAATGGATCCTCGTTAAAGGATTTAAAGTGTACTCATTCCAGTTACAGGGCCTCGAAAGAGTCCTGTATTGTTATTTTTCGTCACTATCTCCCCGTGTCGCTGTCTACGGGAAGCTTAGAAGGTAATAAAACTGCACAAAAGGCGAAGTGAACCCGGAGCGTTATGTGTACACACTGCGCAGGTTAGGCGAACCGTACCGCGGACCTTTTAGCGAACCGTACTGAGACCACCTCCCGAGATGGTCTCAGTTCGGTTCGTTTTAAAGGGGTCTGAGTGCGCTTAGAGTGTTCACATACAGTATAAACCCATAATGCTCAGTTAGCGATCTGAGTTCGCTTTAAACGCTGAAAGGGACCAAGTGTGAAAACACCCTAACTAGAATCTCAGAATGCAAGCGGTAAGTGAGGAATAATTTTTGGACCAGTACAAGCCGTTTAAAATGATCCAGTTCCACTTTTCACGTTTTAAAACAGTAGAAATCAGGTCCTTCCAGCTCCTTTAAGCATTATAAAGTCGTGGAGCATAATTCAAAAGGATTATAACCAGTTAAAATGAGATATTACCTGAACCGCTCCGTCGGACTGGAAGTCATGGAGATACGACGCAAGATTTCTAAGTGTGCAGTTCCAGCGGAGAGGTCCCACAGAGAGGTCCATCAGCGTGCTAACCCGAGGGCAGAGCGGACCGGAGGCTCCCGCTGTCACGCCGTCCATACCCAAGATGTAATGCGTCTGACAGGTGTGCCCCCTGGAGGCTGAGTGAGGATGAACAGGCTGTCAGAGTGCGTACATATTTAATTAGAGGACAGACCGCTGTGAGGTAAAGACTACAGGGGAGGAATAGCAGGTTTACTGAGGAATACACTCAGTGCTCAATACGGATACCACGATGATAATAAAAACACTCTTTTTTTAGACAATACAATTTGATTTTCAACATTAAATCAGTCAGCATCAATACTTGCTCAAGAATAATCCAACGTGATTAAATTTGTCTTTTTTTCTTCCATATATTGTTTATTTGGTTTTCACTTTTTCAATAGAGAGAAAAAACAACAACAACAACAACACACAAACACTGCCAGTGCACAATATGTACAAAAACACAGCCTGCACAGCAATGTCTAGAGATTTACAATAAGAGATTAGTCCTTTGACGTTTGAGGTTGAGTTCTCTGTTTCATATAATCTATAAAAGGTCCCCAGATTTTTGTGAATTTATCTCGCTGATCTGACAGATTACAGTTGTCTCTCGCTCTATCGCGGTTCACTTTTCGCTGCCTCGCTGTTTCGCAGATTTTTTTAATTTTTTTTTATTTTTATTATATTGTATCAACATTGTGTTGTGTGTCCTGATTGGCTTCTCCTCCGTGTCTCCTGTACAGTACAGAATGTGTTCAGTTTGACACATTTATATAGATGTTATAGAGGCTCCGGGAGTCCCGCTGGATGCACGAGGAGCCGAGACATGAGTCACTGGATCTGTAGGAAGTCCAGACCGGGACTAAGACATGAGGACCAGACCGGGACTAGACTGGGACTAAGACATGAGGACCAGACCGGGACCAGACCGGGACTAGACCGGAACTAGACCAGGACTAAACCAGTTCTAAACCAGGTCTAAACTAGGTCTAAACCAGGTCTAAACCTGGACTAAACCTGGACTAAACCAGGACTAGACCAGGTCTAAACCTGGACTAAATCAGGACTAGACCAGGTCAAAACCTGGACTAAACCAGGACTAGACCAGGTCTAAACCTGGACTAAACCAGGACTAGACCAGGTCTAAACCAGGATTAAACCACTGCCTACGGCTCTTTGCCTTGTTTCGTGCGGCTCTTGTGCGTGTTCACTTCGACTGCGTCATTGGACGCGGTCCCAAGGGGGAGGCACGGTCCGGGCGCTGCCGGCCTCGGTCTCGTGCTTTTGTTTATAGATGTTGGTTCACTTGGGAAAAAAATGCAGTGTGAAAGCGAACCGCACCAAAAATATATATATATATTTGGTCCGGACCAAAGCAAGTGAACTATCGGACTTTCCTGGTGGTCTACTAAACTTTGGTCTAAAATAATCTGCTAATGTGTGTAAGTGTGTGTGTGGTCGTGTCTCAATTCACAGTTCGGAGTGTGGTTTTAACGGCGCATACGTCACTTCCGGCGCGACAAATGTTGTCCCATTTTGTTTTTGTCCCATGCACACTTAAAATGCACCCTGAACACCGCAGTCGTTTCCATGGAAATCGGGGCGTGAAGATGCACACTGCAGTCATATATCCCAGCATGCACCACGTGCTACTTCTTCTACGGGGGAAAACGGAGTCGGCGGCTGCATCTGGTAGTTGCGGGACCTGTCCCATTTCGCCGACGCCCATGCGGTCCGCGGACTGTACTCCAGTCTATGCAAGTATGCGCAGTCCTGAGTACCCTTAAAACCACACTCCGAATTGTGCACACTGCGAATTGAGACACGGCTTCTGTGTGTGTGTGTATGTGTGTGTGTGTATGTGTGTGTGTGTATGTGTGTGTGTGTGTGTGTGTGTGTGTGTTTAAACAGTGCAGCAGTCAGAGGGAGTACTGTAGGTCAGTAGGTCAGCGGTGGTTCTGCTCCTGAACTCCAGATTATCTTCACCTCCTTCACTTTTCTTCGCAGGTCACCACAAGTTTTTGGAAAATATTTTAGATTCACCAAATGTCAGAGCGAGAACTTTAAACCTGATTTCACCTTCTTACAAAATGAAAAACAGAAGTAGTTCATTTAAAAGGTCCAAAGTTATTCCTCACTTTCACCATCATGGTAATGCTAACAACAACTAGCATGCTAAAGCACACTTCCTGATTATTGGACAATATAAAGCTTTATAATTAGAAAATTCACCTTGGAGTTTTGACCTCAAGAGCTGCTTATACTGTATAATAAATATGTACTGTGGCAAGTTAAACGTCAATTTAAAAGCTGGCAACAGGAAGTTAACAGGACATAAACAGGAAGTCCGTCCTGTTAATGTCCATGTAGGAAATGCAATAGTTACACAACAGAAATGAGGTTTTGGCTAAATATTTTTGGCTGAAATACGGTACTACAAATACTGTACGGAAATGAGAAGAGTCGGACCATTGGCTGGTTTATTTTACAGTTTCAGTGTTCGGTTCAATACAGCTGTAATAGTTATCGTAGTTGTAGTAGTTGTAGTAGTTGTAGTAGTTGTGGTAGTTGTGGTAGTTGTGGTTGTAGCACTTGTAGTAGTTGTGGTAGTTGTAGTAGTTGTAGTAGTTGTGGTAGTTGTGGTTGTTGAAGTAATTGTGGTAATTGTACTTGTGGTAGTTGTGTTGTGGTAGTTGTGGTAATTATAGTAGTTGTGGTAGCTGTAGTTGTGGTAGTTGTAATAGTTGTAGTAGTTGTAGTTGCGGTAGTTATAATAGTTGTAGTTGTAGTAGTTGTAGCACTTGTAGTAGTTGTGGTAGTTGTAGTAGTTGTAGCACTTGTAGTAGTTGTGGTAGTTGTAGCACTTGTAGTAGTTGTGGTAGTTGCAGTAGTTGTGGTTGTTGAAGTAATTGTGGTAATTGTACTTGTGGTAGTTGTGTTGTGGTAGTTGTGGTAATTATAGTAGTTGTGGTAGTTGTGGTAGCTGTAATAGTTGTAGTAGTTGTAGTTGCAGTAGTTATAATAGTTGTAGTTGTAGTAGTTGTAGCACTTGTAGTAGTTGTGGTAGTTGTAGCACTTGTAGTAGTTGTGGTAGTAGTAGTAGTTGTAGCACTTGTAGTAGTTGTGGTAGTTGTAATAGTTGTAGTAGTTGTAGTTGCAGTAGTTATAATAGTTGTAGTTGTAGTAGTTGTAGCACTTGTAGTAGTTGTGGTAGTTGTAGTAGTTGTACCACTTGTAGTAGTTGTGGTAGTTGTAATAGTTGTAGTAGTTGTAGTTGCAGTAGTTATAATAGTTGTAGTTGTAGTAGTTGTAGCACTTGTAGTAGTTGTGGTAGTTGTAGTAGTTGTAGCACTTGTAGTAGTTGTGGTAGTTGTAGTAGTTGTAGCACTTGTAGTAGTTGTGGTAGTTGTAGTAGTTGTAGTAGTTGTGGTAGTTGTGGTTGTTGAAGTAATTGTGGTAATTGTACTTGTGGTAGTTGTGTTGTGGTAGTTGTGGTAATTATAGTAGTTGTGGTAGCTGTAGTTGTGGTAGTTGTAATAGTTGTAGTAGTTGTAGTTGCGGTAGTTATAATAGTTGTAGTTGTAGTAGTTGTAGCACTTCTAGTAGTTGTGGTAGTTGTAGTAGTTGTAGCACTAGTAGTAGTTGTAGTAGTTGTAGTAGTTGTAGTAGTTGTGGTAAGTGTGGTTGTTGAAGTAATTGTGGTAATTGTACTTGTGGTAGTTGTGTTGTGGTAGTTGTGGTAGCTGTAGTTGTGGTAGTTGTAATAGTTGTAGTAGTTGTAGTTGCGGTAGTTATAATAGTTGTAGTTGTAGTAGTTGTAGCACTTGTAGTAGTTGTAGTAGTTGTAGTAGTTGTAGTAGTTGTGGTAGTTGTGGTTGTTGAAGTAATTGTGGTAATTGTACTTGTGGTAGTTGTGTTGTGGTAGTTGTGGTAATTATAGTAGTTGTGGTAGCTGTAGTTGTGGTAGTTGTAATAGTTGTAGTAGTTGTAGTTGCGGTAGTTATAATAGTTGTAGTTGTAGTAGTTGTAGCACTTGTAGTAGTTGTGGTAGTTGTAGTAGTTGTAGCACTTGTAGTAGTTGTGGTAGTTGTAGCACTTGTAGTAGTTGTGGTAGTTGCAGTAGTTGTGGTTGTTGAAGTAATTGTGGTAATTGTACTTGTGGTAGTTGTGTTGTGGTAGTTGGGGTAATTATAGTAGTTGTGGTAGCGGTAGTTGTGGTAGTTGTAATAGTTGTAGTAGTTGAAGTTGGGGTAGTTATAATAGTTGTAGTAGTAGTAGTTGTAGCACTTGTAGTAGTTGTGGTAGTTGTAGTAGTTGTAGCACTTGTAGTAGTTGTGGTAGTTGTAGCACTTGTAGTAGTTGTGGTAGTTGCAGTAGTTGTGGTTGTTGAAGTAATTGTGGTAATTGTACTTGTGGTAGTTGTGTTGTGGTAGTTGTGGTAATTATAGTAGTTGTGGTAGTTGTGGTAGCTGTAATAGTTGTAGTAGTTGTAGTTGCAGTAGTTATAATAGTTGTAGTTGTAGTAGTTGTAGCACTTGTAGTAGTTGTGGTAGTTGTAGCACTTGTAGTAGTTGTGGTAGTAGTAGTAGTTGTAGCACTTGTAGTAGTTGTGGTATTTGTGGTAGTTGTACTCGTGATAGTTGTAGTAGTTGTAGTAGTTGTGGTAGTTGTGTTATAGTATTTGTGGTAGTTGTAGTAGTTGTATTAGTTGTGGTAATTGTAGTTGTGGTAGTTGTACTCGTGATAGTTGTAGTAGTTGTAGTAGTTGTGGTAGTTGTGGTAGTTGTAGTAGTTGTGGTTGTTGAAGTAATTGTGGTAATTGTACTTGTGGTAGTTGTGTTGTGGTAGTTGTGGTAATTATAGCAGTTGTGGTAGCTGTAGTTGTGGTAGTTGTAATAGTTGTAGTAGTTGTAGTTGCAGTAGTTATAATAGTTGTAGTTGTAGTAGTTGTAGCACTTGTAGTAGTTGTGGTAGTTGTAGTAGTTGTAGCACTTGTAGTAGTTGTGGTAGTTGTAATAGTTGTAGTAGTTGTAGTTGCAGTAGTTATAATAGTTGTAGTTGTAGTAGTTGTAGCACTTGTAGTAGTTGTGGTAGTTGTAGTAGTTGTAGCACTTGTAGTAGTTGTGGTAGTTGTAGTAGTTGTAGCACTTGTAGTAGTTGTGGTAGTTGTAGTAGTTGTAGTAGTTGTGGTAGTTGTGGTAGTTGTAGCACTTGTAGTAGTTGTGGTAGTTGTAGTAGTTGTAGCACTTGTAGTAGTTGTGGTAGTTGTAGTAGTTGTAGCACTTGTAGTAGTTGTGGTAGTTGTAGTAGTTGTAGCACTTGTAGTAGTTGTGGTAGTTGTATTAGTTGTAGCACTTGTAGTAGTTGTGGTAGTTGTGGTAGTTGTAGCACTTGTAGTAGTTGTGGTAGTTGTAGTAGTTGTAGCACTTGTAGTAGTTGTGGTAGTTGTAGTAGTTGTAGCACTTGTAGTAGTTGTGGTATTTGTGGTAGTTGTGGTAGTTGTACTCGTGATAGTTGTAGTAGTTGTAGTAGTTGTGGTAGATGGTAGTTGTGTTATAGTATTTGTGGTAGTTGTAGTAGTTGTATTAGTTGTGGTAATTGTAGTCGTGGAAGTTGTAGCCACACATTGAAGGTTTATTTTCCCGAGTGAGCAGTGAGTGTATTTGACCCAGTCTTTAGGTGGTATCAGGGTGTAGGGTTCTGTGTGTGGACCAGGCTCCTGCACCTCCTCCTGAGCTCTAGAAGGTTCTAGAAGATGGTGCTTTAGTTCCTCAGGCTCAGGGCCTCGGGCAGATCGCCATCAGATTCAGCTGGATCCCTGAGATGGATGGAGCGACAGATGGAGTGATGGATGGATGGATGGATCAAATGCCAGAATGGAACCCAGCCAGTTCCCTCTTTGTATTTCAAGCACAAACAGTGGACAAACAAATGGCAGAGGGCCCTGAAGGTTGCGAGGCACATCAGTACATTAAACTGCTGTACAAGTGAAAATAGTATTTAACTGAGTAAAAGGCATACCTGAGTATCAGCTCTGATCACGTGTCGCCACTCACACCACCAAATGTGGACCGCGCCATGTTTAAAGGAAGTGATGCTGTGGAAGTCCTGTGGGAACTCTTCTGTAGACAGAGAAGAAACAGGTAAAGGGCAAAAACGTGCGGAGAATGCTCAAAATCACCCAGGTTACACCAAATTTAACATCTTTCACAGGAGATTAGACTCCGACTGTAATAAGTCCTTTCCCAACATCTTGTGGAGCTTAATGGTTCTGCATATATAAGGTTAAGGTATACTTTAAGCCTTAAAGTTTAAGGTATACTTTAAGGTATACTTTAAGGTACTGTATTTTTGGGACTATAAGGCGCATTAAGCGAAACAAAATAATCAGATAAGTCAAATTTTATTCAGGTATTCACCTCATTCACAATACCTCAACATTCAACAGCTGTAACTCATAAAATACAAAACAATACTCTCGCATTTTCAGTTTATTCCTCTTCCACAAATCCATCAAATTCTTCATCTTCAGTGTCTGAGTTTAAAGGGATATGCCACCCCCAGGTCAAATTTGGGCATCTCCCCACAGTCCAGAGACTAAAACAAGTGATGAAAAGCGTTTTCCTGCTCACCCAGCCATTGTCCGAGTCTGTCGCCACTGACCGCCGCGCGAGCTGCTGCTCCTCCGCCTTAGACTGGAGGCTAACGTCGCCAGAGAAAGATTTCGGCCAAAAGGAATTAATTTGTTCGATGCTTTTCCCAACTTTCTGTGTAGTGCGCATTCATATCGAGTGCAAATAAATGTGCAAATCAACACGGAGAGCTTGCCTTGGTCATTTTGGGTGGGAACTATTTTTCAGTGCGGAAGAACATGGCCGAATCACGCACCACGTTGTGCAACAGGGGAACTCCCTTCCCGGTGCGTAACAGGGATTCCCCTGGCAGCGTGCTGCGTGATTCGGCCATGTCCTTCCGCACTGAAAAATAGTTCCCACCCAAAATGACCAAGGCAAGCTCTCCGTGTTGATTTGCACATTTATTTGCACTCGATATGAATGCGCACTACACACAAAGTAATTGGGAAACGCATCGAGCAAATTAATTCCTTTTGGCTGAAATCTTTCTCTGGCGACGTTAGACTCCAGTCTAAGGCGGAGGAGCTGCAGATACCGCGGCGGTCAGTGGCGACAGACTCGGACAATGGCTGGGTGAGCAGGAAAACGCTTTCCATCACTTATTTTAGTCTCTGGACTGTGGGGAGATGCCCAAATTTGACCTGGGGGTGGCATATCCCTTTAACAGTAGGGCGATTACAGCATCAAGCATGCCCAGATCCCTCATTATCCGCGTCAGTCTCATCACTGTTACTTAGCTCTTCAGTGATGATTCCGGCCTTCGTGAAAACTCAGATGACAGTTGAGACTGATACCTTTGCCCAGGCATCCGCAATCCATTGGCAGACAGTGTCGTAACTCGCCCGACGTTGCCTCCCTGTCTTGGTGAATGTGTGTTCGTCTTCTATCATCCAGTGCTCCCACGCAGCTCGCAATTTAACTTTGAACGGCCTGTTGGCACCAATATCTAGCGGTTGAAGTTCTTTGGTTAATCCACCTGGAATGATGGCAAGATCTGAATTAGTTTGCTTCTCTTGGGTTTTGACAGTATTGGTGTAATACAGTATGAATTACTCCGCGAGGCTCCTGACTACGGTAGTCATAATGCTCCGACAATCCATCAAGCATTGCGGCTTTGTAGTTTACTATGAACTAAAACATTTTTGAGCACATTTTGTGTACCGTGTAACACATAACATCAGTTCGAGGTCAGTAAGCACAACCAGAATTAATACATAAGGCGCACCGGATTATAAGGCGCACTGTCGATTTTTGAGAAAATTAAAGGATTTTAAGTGCGCCTTATAGTCCAAAAAATATGGTATACTTTAAGGCAGAGGTGCCCAACCAGTCGATCGCGATCTACCAGTCGATCGCAGGCAGAGTGTCAGTCGATCGCCTATGGCTACGTTCAGACTGCAGGGCTTAATGCTCAATTCCGATTTTTTTGTGAAATACGTTTTTTTTTACGAGGTCGTTCACATTTCCAATTAAATACGACTTGTATGTGATCTCCAGTGTGAATTTTAAATGCCCCAAAAGTGTCCCGCATGCACATTGGAGGACACGACGTCATGCGCAGCGAGCATGCTCAATGTTTACGGAAGTCGCCTAAAGTTGCTGTCGTTTCGGAGCCAGAACATGTACAGCTTTATTTGTTTTAAGGAGGAGACGGAGAAAGAGAAGGACAAGGTTTTTGGCCACGGCGTTTTGTGGGGCAGTGGCAGCAACGTCCGTAGAAATGAACGTGTTGGTGCGGAGTCGCAGCCAAGAGTGGTGGGATTGCTACGTGCTTCGCCGCTTCACTGATACGGAGTTCATATACTATTTTCGCATGACGAGAAGAACGTTTGTGTACATTTGTGAACGCCTACTTGTACCACTCTCGCTGGAGGAAACACGCCCAGGTCGGATGAACGCCACCCCTTCCCCTCCCAGACCCTCCCTCTTGGTAGATCTCGGCACACCATCAACCTTAAAAGTAGATCTCGGTTAAAAAAAAGGTTGAGCATCCCTGCTTTGAGGTATACTTTACTGACAGTCAGTCTGGGGAAACCTGTCAGACAGCTACTGCAGCACAGCACCCAGGGGCCCATCTCCAAATCTTGAACTAGTCTTGGTCCGAACTAACCTGGAGGATTTGACCCGTTGTCTCGCTGAGGCTGCCCGGAGTTGTGTTTTGTTTCATTCACACATGTTGAACGCACAGATTTAGACTGAGTTCTTCTCTCAAACTGAAAACACCCCATACACGTTCACAATAATCATTTGGATAATGTCATCTCTGAGTTGAAAATCTGTACTGAACAAAAGATAAAAGAAGCTGTTACCTTGAAAACGATTCACAACATCGCAAGGAGCATTTGGGGCTTTGAAGATGTAAACTAAAAATAAAGGATTGTGAATCAAATCAAATCAAATCAAACAATATTTATAAGGCGCTTTTCATACAAAATTGTAGCACAAAGCGAATGAAAACGCAACACCATTCCAGGTATGTTTCTGAGGAGGCATCATCATTATAACATGACTTAAAGGAATATTAACGTTTTTATTAACGTTTTTACAATCTGAACCTTATTTCTGTAATAAAACAAGTTGTTTTACTCACCCATACCACTTTGGTGTCATTTGGAGCAGTTTCGTAGATGTTGTGATGTAGCGATATCTGTTAACGTGAGTGCTTGGGGCAGGCGATTGCAGTCACCAAATAACACAAACTTTATCACTTTTCAAATTACAGAAGCTGAATGTCTTAGTCTACATTTTAGTTTGAGTCAAAAGTGGACTGTAAGCCGAGATTTAGCCATAGTTTCGAGTAGATAAGGAGGACAGTGCGCATGTGCGGAGTCACAGCTGATTTCGCGCTCAGCTCTCGGGACCCAAACATGAAAGGCAAAGCTGTAAGACGTTTGGACCATCGTGTTTGCAGTACCCACTTCGTCAGGACGATTTTTTACCAGCAAAGGAAAAGAAAGAAGGCCAGCGGATTCAGCGCACGATTCTGAGAAGTAATGCGAAACCGATGGCTGTTCTCTGCTGCTCCTAAAACTGTCTCCGCTTCATTTTTCCGTATCCATTCTGTCTCCTCATCCGTATACTCCTCTTCAGTCCTCAGTCCTCCATAAGTCCTCTTCAGCCTCAAAGTCCGAATCTTCTGCCATGTGTCGCTCGCAACAGAAAAGTTGCGTCTTCTTATCTGCAAATCAGCTGTGACTGCACACATGCGCACCGTCCTCCTCATCTACTCGAAACTATGGCTAAATCTCGGATTAGAGGCCACTTTTGACTCAAACGAAAATGTAGACTAAGACATTCAGCTTCTGTAATTTGAAAAGTGATAAAGTTTGTGTTATTTGGTGACTGCAATCGCCTGCCCCAAGCACTCACGTTAACGGATATCGCTACACCACAACATCTACAAAACTGCTCCAAATGACACCAAAGTGCTATGGGTGAGTAAAACAACTTGCTTTATTACAGAAATAAGGTTCAGATTGTAAAAAACGTTAATATTCCTTTAAAGCTCGCCAAGAGTCCATTTTGCGTAATATGGGACTTTAACGACTGTGCTCGGTGCTGATGAAGAGGAGAGGAGGCACATAGTCGAAACAGCAACTCAGGAGGCCCAAAAAGCATGCAGTATATTCACAGTGACATTATTTTAAAGGTCTTAAATGGAAGAAAAGTCTATTAAGTTCCAAGCGCCAAGGGTCGCCGGGGATCACTGGTGTTGGTGCATTCTTTTTCAGCTGCACTATACAAAATGTGATTGGAAAATGGGTGAAAGCTCGGTGAGTTTTAGAGTAATGGCGACTGCATGACATTCTTGGCCACGGAGGACTCGGCTTTGTGGAGATTCTGCGAAAAATAAATGGACTTTTACGATGCTGGACAGTGTTAGCGATGTGGTTTTTGGCAAGTCAAAGTTAAAAAGTAGATTACAGATACTCAGGGTAGACTACCTCCTCGGTCCTTTTCACAGCTATTTATTTTCCTCCAAATCCCCCCCACAAAATCTTTGAAATGACAAAAAATGAAATGTAACTATTTATTCTGATGTGAAAATAAGCACTTCAAATCAAAACAAGCTAATCAATAATTAAAGGTGTGTGTAATTTTGCCATAGGGGGTAATTTAGCTGTTTGGAAACGTTGCTGCTCTGCCCAAGTTGAGCGGTTTTTAACTCATCTGACCTGTTGTTAACCTGGTGCTGTCACCTACTTGTTTCCGTGGAGATAGTTCAGTATAATGCCATGCTGTGGAACATTCTAGGCAAAACGATGTTGTCATGGTACTAAAATTTCACAGTCGATTTTCGTACAAAGTAAACGATTTGACACTTGATACTGATTCCAATACTGAAGGAGAAGTGGAAGCAAAATCAATTTTGTTTTAGCTTTCTACCATGTTATAATGTCAATCCGCCATTAAAAAGAAGTCTGAAGAGCGATATGGTTTGCTCAGTTTTTACAGTTCGCACAAATGTTTGAGCAGCATCGTGAGGTTTACACTATTTTACAATAAATTTCCAAACGACGAAGACACAGGGCAAGACGACTACGGAGGACAGCGCTCATGTGCGCGCATCAAGTCGTGACTCTTGCTTTTCACGCAAAACGTAAGTAAGCCTCGTAAATTTCATTTAGTTTCATTTCGTCAGCCTCAGTTTCCCATAATGCTCGACATACGACAGGAGCTAATTAAAGGAAAAGTAACATTATTTTACAATCTGAGCCTTCTTTCGGTAATAAAACAAGTTGTTTGACTCACTCATAGCACGTTGGTGTCATTTGGAGCTGTTTGGTAAAAGTTATGTTGTAGCGTATCCGTTAGCGTGAGTACTCGGGGCATTACTTTGCGGTGTCCAAATAACACAAACTTTAGCACTTTTCAAATCATAGAAGCCCGATGTCTTAATCTACGATTTTGTTTGAAGCAAAAGTGGCCTGTAATCCGAGATTTAGCCATAGTTTCGAGTAGATGAGGAGGCCAGTGCGCATGCGCGGACTGTGCTCTGAGCTCCCGGGACCCAAACATGAAACGCAAAGCTGAAAACTATGGATAAATCTCGGATTACAGGCCACTTTTGCTTCAAACGAAATCGTAGATTAAGACATCGGGCTTCTATGATTTGAAAAGTGCTAAAGTTTGTGTTATTTGGAGACCGCAAAGTAATGCCCCGAGTACTCAGGCTAACGGATACGCTACAACATAACTTTTACCAAACAGCTCCAAATGACACCAACGTGCTATGGGTGAGTCAAACGACTTGTTTTATTACCGAAAGAAGGCTCAGATTGTAAAATAACGTTACTTTTCCTTTAAGTACAAAAAGCCAACTTGTGTCAGATCGAGTACGGTCTGCATTCTCACCTCAAACGAACCGCACCAGAGTTCCGGTCTCGCATGGAACCATGCCGAGACCGAACTTTTTAGGTGGTCTCAGTTCGCTTGTTTGCTCCGGATCGAGATTTTTGGTTTTTATTCACACCAGCCCAAAAGGTCCGAATCAAAGGAGGAAAAGAACTCTGGTTTGTTTTAAACGAACCAAACAAGGCAGGTGTGGAAACGACCTTATATCCACATGGTCCAGGTTGGTTCCAGACTGGGCCATGGTGGTTTGGTGACCTTTAAACCCTTGCAAATCATGAGTCTGAGGAGGCTGATGGTTCTGCTGCTGCTGCGGTGGAGATGGGAGTAACACAACTGTTAAGGATTTAAACAAGGAGCAAATGCAGTTTTCAGTTTGATTGTGAAACGAATGTTGAATTCAAACCACAAACCCACATCCCCATTAAAAGGACAGAAGAGCAGGATCACACTGGAGCTCTGTGCATACAATTTGTGCATCTGTATCCAGCTCCCTCTCTCCTCTTTCCTTTTCCTCCCTCCTACTCCTCTCCCTCCTTTCTTTCTCCCCCTCTTCTGCTCTCTCTCCCTTCCTCCCTCCTTTCCTTCCCTCCTATCCGCTCTCTCCCTCTCTTTCTATTTATCTATCTCACTCTCTCCCTTTCAGTCCTCTCTCCATTTCCCCCTCTCCTTCTCTCTCCCGCCTTCAAGTTTTCTCATTTCTGTTTTCTCTGTCTCTTTCCATCCCTTCCTTCCCTCCTACTTGCCTCGGTCTCTCTTATTCCCCTCTCTTCCCTCCCCCTCTCTCCTCCTCCCTCCCTCGTGTCCTTGCATCTCTCAGTAGGAGTTCATTATGAGGAGCACAGTGTGGCCCGGACCTTTGGCCCTCGCTCAGGCTCTTTATATAAATGTGGGACAGACGGGGACATTGGCTTTCGCAGAACATGACTGTTTATGTTTTGATGTCAATTTAGCATCATTCAAAAGCTTTTAAAACTTCAGCTCCTTTCACTGACAAACTGCTGCAACAACAACCTCACTGCTAATTTATCCGTGTTCCAAATCATTCACTCCTGTAGTTCAAGCGTCACATGTTCTCCAATGGGGAGTTCACCACCTTGTCTCCATGGAGATGTTATTACATTGCTTCTAATGTCATTCATTCATTTTCTTCCTCTTTATCTGAGTTTGGGTCACGGGGGCAACAGTCTAGACAGATCTGCCGCCCAAATCTCAATGCACCAGCCCCCACGGCGGTGAGTCCACGGGAGGATGACCCCATGCCGCTTGAAGCAACCGGCCTCAATGTATCTCTTGTCATGGGGGCTACCAACATGCCCTGACAGTGGGGGTGAGGTGGGGTTAAGTGTCTTGCTATGTTGAGGGATTTGAACCTCCAACCCTTGGATCAGTGGACAAACGCTCTACCAATTGAGCCACTGCCACCTGCAGTAGCCTCTACTGTTCCTCATTAAGGTTAAAGGGATAGTGCGGGTTTTTTAAAATGTCAATCTGTATGGGTTTCTAAAAGTTACTTGTGTTGACACCGGTTTACCTCTGACAGTCTCAGCTGATCCCGGTTCGGCTCGCTTTCTGGAGCCCACGTAAGAAGGTCCGATAACTTCCCTGGAACATGAAATAAAGCTTGTTTTTCTTCTCAAAACAAAACATTTGTCCGAAAGGTGATATATTTGCGTTGTCCACGAAACATCCAGCAGGGTAGATTGCGTTCGCGTATTGCCTCTCCCGATTCGTATCACTGCGTGCATATTAGCTGTATTAGCCTGTTAACCTTTAGCGGAAGTGTACGGCAGATGCGGTCCGCCGTAAGGGGAAGTTTACAAGTGAACAGGCTAATACAGCTAATATGCGTGCAGTGATACGAATCGAGAGACACAATACGCGATCGCAATCTACGCTGCTGGATTTTTCGTGGACAACTGTTTGGGACGCAAATATATCACCTTTCGGACAAATATTTTGTTTTGAGAAGAAAAACAAGCTTTATTTCATGTTCCAGTGAAGTTACCGGACCTGCCTACGTAGGCTCCAGAAAGCGAGCTGAACCGGGATCAACTGAGACTGTCAGAGGTAAGTCGGTGTCAACACACATAACCTTTAGAAGGAAACCCATACAGATTAACATAAAAAAAACCAAAAACGCACTTCCCTTTAAGGTACATTTTAGTGTCCCTTTAGGGAAATTTGTCCTCTGCATTTGACCCATCCTACGAAGCCTTTGGGGAACATCACCAGGAGCAGTGGGTGCTGCAGTCCTGCGCTCAGGGGCCCATCTCCAGGTCTTGGTCAGGACTACCTTAGCTGGAGCATTTGACCTATTGTGCATGTTTTGGGTTGATGGGGAAAACTGGAGTGCCTGGAGGAAACTCACCCAGACACAGGGAGAACATGCAAATTCCACACAGACTCAACCCGAGAATCAAACCTGGAACCTTTTTGCTGTGAAATATAGCCTCTGTGTCACCCAGTATGGCATTTTTCTATTTAGCATTACTTGAGTTATTGATGTTTAAATATTAAAAAATGTAAAACATACATATGTGAGCCGTGTCGTCCCTCCACAGGTCTGATCCTTAACTGGGCCTGATGGTGCCACCTGCTTGTTTCCGTGGAGATATATTTCCTGCATTCCAGGCAACGAAAAAACCTCCCGGGTGGCCGATTCTTCTCCACAAAAATGAATTACGGCACCATTAAGTTGCAAAGAGCCGGAGTGCCTCAGGGGACCGTTTTAGGTCTCATGTTTTATTCCTATTCACACACTACGATGTATTTTTGTGCTAATCCTTCACCTCGATTCGTAATGTCAGACGAAAGCAGCTGTTCCGCTCACATGCTTTATTCTAATGCGACAATAATGAGTTACATTTAGGTCTTGATTTAACACAGCTTGAAATTGAATCACAAACCAGAACACATTAGGCTAAGGGGGTATCTTCTCTGATTATTATAGTTTGTCTGATTATTTTGAATGATGAGAACCTTGAACTGGCACGGATCCATATTTGAATATTGTAATTAGAAAGCGAGAGCAGCTCCTGCGGTTTGAGAAAGAATGGCTGATTATCTCTCCTTTTCTCTTTGGAATTGTAGGTTTTGGAAAGCCAAACCCCGAGCTGCAGATTTACTCCAACAGGTTAAAAATGATCCTCACACCAGCGTCGTTATTATTCATGAGAGCAAAGATGGAGGACTCAGGGAACAGGAGAAATATTTGCAACACCTTTGAGTGCTTGGAAATGCTTGTTTAAAAGTGAATAATAGACCGAGCAAAACTATGCACAAAATGTTAAAATTCAAACATAAAAATGAAAATGAAATTGATTTTTGAAAGTTAATCTGGTACTCGTGCATTCTCGTCCTAAGAAAACCCCCAGACAAGATACAAAAGAACGAAGAAACTTTGATTTAGACAAACTTTATTGATCCACAAGGGTTTTGGGTACGGCAGCTCACACATCAACTACAATATAACAGAGGGTAAAAAGAAAAAATAGATGGAATAGCAACCAAAGAGTCAAATGTGACACAATTACATACATAAAAATAATGATAGTAAATATATGTACAAGTCAGATTTAAATAGAAAAGTAGTAATTAAAATATAAAATACAATATCAAATAAGATGTACAATCCCAGCTGTATAGAGTTGTAGGCAGTATTGTCTAGAGAGTATTATATATATATATTTTAATTTATTTATCTAAAAAGGGACAATGCACATTAATCAACATCAACAATGTAAATGTGCCTGAGTTAGCTGATAAGAGCTAATTTGCATCGGTAGTCCCTTTGCCAGATGTCAAAAAGGCATCCTAAAAGAAAATACAGTGGTACCTAACCTTACGAAAGACCCTACATACGAAAAATCCAAGTTACGAAACGCCTTCACGTCAAATTTTGGTCTCTAGATACGAAAGAAAATTCAAGTTACGAAACGCGAAATCTCAAAAATTCAATTAATGCGCGCTCAGATGCGTGCCCCGAAACGTAAATACACTTTATCAACACACACGGGGTTAGGTTCCAGAGGTGGCCCACGGTGGGAGAGGTCCACGAGGTAGGACAACTTTGTATTTTGCAATTGTTCTACATGTTTTAGGGTTGTAAATGCCTCACCACACACATTCTACGCTTTTCTCAGACTGGAGTTGGGCTTTTCTCGCATTTCTCTCTCGTTTGAACACTCGAACTTTCATAGATTTTCAATGGAATGTATTGATAGTGAAGCGTGGGGGGGCACGGCTCAATATAGCGCCGAACGCGCGAGGGGAGCGGAGACACAGGATTACTATCAACAACACATCATCAGTATGGTAAAACTCACCTGTCTCACGACGGTCTAAACCCCGCTCACGTTCCCTTAGTGAGTGAACAATCCAACGCTTGGTGAATTCTGCTTCACAATGATAGGAAGAGCCGACATCGAAGGATCAAAAAGCGACGTCGACACGGCGCGGGATGGAGCCGCGGTGCCCGGGCTGTGCCTCCCCCTCGGGGCCGCGGGCCCGCGCGGGCCGAACACGGGGTGATTTAATCCTGGTCTGGTCCCGGTTTGGTCCGGGTCTGGACCTGATCCGGTCCTGGTTTAGACCTGGTCTAGACCTGGTTTACTTCTGGTCTAGACCTGGAAGTCACATAGAAGCAGAGCCTGCCCCGAGTGAGACCCCGCGGTCTTGCCCGCCGATAGAGCACCTTTCTCGGCCTGTTAGCTCACAGTGTCAGCCCCCCGGCTCTGGAAGTCACATAGAACCAGAGCCCGCCCCGCCCCGCTCTTATTCCTGCTGAAAGAGCGTCTTTCTCGGCCTCTTAGCCCTAGCGCGGAATGCGCAAGGAGCGCGGAGACACGAGCAACACGCTCCTCCAACGGCACTGCCATGTCCCGGGATAATCCTGGTTTAGTCCAGGTCCAGTCCAGGTTTAGACACTATAAAAACAAGTTACACTATAAAAAAAAAAAACTTGGAACGGATCAGGCCTTTTCCATTGAAATAGCTACTCAACTTACAAAAAATTCACGTTACGAAACCACTTCTGGAACAAATTAATTTCGTAAGGTGAGGTACCACTGTACACTTAAAAAGTTACACATTAAAAATTTGTGCATCAAAATTAAGATAAATAATAATAATACGTATGTGCAATCAACTAAAAAACACAACACTGTAAGGTTAAAGGCACAGGAACGCTGCACAATAAATGTCTTTGATTCTGTGAACAAACAGCAGTTAAAGTGACTCCAGTTCAGTAATATATAATATCACTACAATAAAGTGACTCAGATGATTGTGTACAGTGCAGTGATGGGCAGTGGTGGTTAAATAAATAAATAAATAAATAAGTAGCACTTCCTATGTCGCCGTTGTCACACGCGGGACATTGGCGTCTGACGACACAGTGACATCATCACGAAATATCGGTAAATTATCAATATTATTTTTACTGATTCTGCTACAGGTGCAGAGACATGGCCATGTTGTAAAATGTATTTTCATGTATTTTTCTATATTTTTGTTATTATTGTTAGTTTGGGTTTTAGCAGTTAAAACCAGTATTTTGTGTTAATTGACTTGGGGGAGGAGCGTTGGTGGATAAAAGAGCCACTCTCCCAGGACTTGTACAGGTAACAACTTATAGCGCTGATGATTTATGAAACAGATTTCTGCGATTGTGTGTAAATACAATGAGAGGGGAGTTAAAGAGGCTATTTTTGTCAAAAAAGAGAATCCTTCTCTGAACAGAAATGGTGGAGTCAGACATAATTTGTCTCCCATCTATAATTCCATTCTTAAGCCTAGATCAAGCAAACAGGGGAACAATAGGGCTAGCCAGGTCAGGGCCAGAGGTGTGAAAAACAGTCGTTGTAGGTAATAGGTAATCTAGACGCCAGAGAAACAAAAGACTGAAACCAATGAGATAGTTTCGGAAAGTAGTTAGCTAGTTAGCTCATCCCTACAGCAAGATATAAGCAAGTGTCTTACCAGCATTCTTATTAGAGCTGACGAAGCCTCTCGGATGAGCGGCGAAACGTTTTCGACCAAACAAACTTTGTCCAGTTGACAAATTGAATTTCTTCTTTTATCATGTGTAAATATTGTAAATATCTTTTTTAGAATCAGTCAACTGTGCCGGCACATGTACCGACACTTCATAAGGATTCAATTACTCTATGGCGCCATCAAGCGGTCAATAAAATGTACTACACTAGAGACACTGGCAAACACAGGCGCGCACAAAATGGTTTATACTTTGTGAGCACTGAGCCGACATTGTGTCATTTTATAATTACTATATAAGACAAACCTTATTGGGAGTGATCAAGTCAAAGTATTCACAGGGGAAAACGTTCTTTTTTCGCTGGTTCCATCTTTTAAACACTCACAGATACTAACCAAACACCAACCAAACCAAACACAAGATGTGCGGGACGACTCCACTGAGTTTCGCTGTGCCTTATATTCCAAATGAAACACGGTTTACACGCCAAACCAGCAAACCACTTCCTGAATCAGTCACGCGGTACGGTGCTTCAGGAAGGTTCGATCGTCATCGCTTACGCCATCAAACCGCGCTCCGAACCACACTTCGCCTGCATTTTTGCTGATTACTCGACACACACTTCGATGCTTCGACACAGACCTTAACATCACGAGTATATAGCACTCTTCAAACTCTTCTTTTTTGGGAACTTCATTAATTAAATCAAAAACATCCTTCTGACTACGCCATCGTCATTAAATAGGAATAGACCTCGCCGTGACAGAACTATTTAATTTGAGACATTCCAGATAAACCCTGCGCCGCCTGTAGTGAATAGAGACATCAGCAATAAAAAAAAACATTTGCATATTTCTGCATAATTCTTGTATTTTCCCAAGTATGCACACCTTGGTAATCCTTGATAAGCTCTGTCTGCGGAGTCCTTCTGTTGGAGAATTTGAGTTTCATTGTACTATAGTGTTATTCAATTGGACACAGGGGTTTTATGCTAAGTACACTAGCTGTCAGAACACTGCTGTTTAATCCTCACGCGCCGCCATCATGGCTCCTGGGAACATGCAGTTTCTTCAACAGGATTTGTACTTTTTAACTGCAAAGAAATACAATAACGCTCTAGAGTTATAATCTATAACACCCGGGATCATTGTGCTATAATTTGGATATTTTAAATCGCAATGTTCAACTAAAACGACCTAATAAAAGAACAAGTTCACTGATTTCTGCATTAGAAAACTGGGAGCTGACGTTGGCGTAAACAAAAACAAAGCGCCATGTGACTGTTGGCACTTCCTGTAAGGAATAAATACTAGACCAGGGTTAGGCAACCCGCGGCTCCGGAGCCACATTCGGCTCTTTGATCCCTCTGATGCGGCTCAGTACAGCGGTCCCTCATTTATCACGGTGGTTACGTTCTAAAAATAACCCACGATAAGTGAATTCCGCGAAGTCGTCAGCTTTATATTTTACAATTATTCTCCATGTTTTAAGGCTGTAAACGCCTCCCCACACACATTCTACACTTTTCTCAGACTGGAATTAACATTTTCTCACATTTTCTCTCTTGTTTAAACACTTTAAACACAGTGTATTTCGTGTGTATTTCACAGTTCTTATAGTCGAGCCTCTTCGTCCTGGCGCCGAAAAAGACACCGTATGTTACCTGTCCAATTGTTTTCTGTCATTACATGTTGTGTATAGTTGTCATTGATTGTATTGCATCTTTTCTACTCTGCATCTCCCAGTCGGCGGCGCGCACATGTGCAGCAGCCCCTCCCCTAGCCATTCTATTCTGTCCTGCCTGGTTAGCGGGGAAACGAAATTTCAAATTCACTCTATGTACATGTACATATGATTGTTTTTTTGACAATAAAGCAAACTATGACTATGACTTCACTGTGGCAGGTTTTATCGGGGAGAAAACTTGCAAACATACAGTACTTCAGAGTCACACTGCGATCGCTTTTTATATAAATCTGGCAAACTGAACGCATCCTGTACAGGAGACACGGAGGAGAGTGACTGACGAATTGGCAAAGGTCTACAGTCCCTTAACCAATCAGGACGCAGAAATGCGCGTTGATACACTATAAAAAAAAATTGGAATAAAAAAATCCACGAAACAGCGAGGCCACGAAAAGTGAACTACGATATAGTGAGGGACCACTGTATTTAATTAAAATGTATTTTATTTTAGTTCATTCATTTTCAAAATGTAATTCTATGGCACGAAGGAAAAAAAGCCGTTATATGCAGTGTTATTTCATTTTAAATTTCAAAAGGGTTTTGTGGCTCTCAGTGTTTTCTTTACTGTGTGAAACGGGTCCGAATGGCTCTTTGAGTGGTAAAGGTTGCCGACCCCTGAACTAGACGGATATTCTTTAGATGTGTGTAGAATCTCTCAGTCGTCCAGGTAGAAATTCAATTTGTCAACTGGACAAAAGTTTAATTGGTCAACCAAATAAACGGATATGTTTAAAGTTATGCCATGAAACATTCCAGGCAAAGCAACAACATCTCCATGGAAACAAGCAGGCGACGGACCCTCCACCAGAAAAGCTGCACAACCTTAAATAAAACCTAAAATTTGACGTGTAATAATCAAAGTTTTTGTTTTCTCAGAGGAATACTTGAAGCTGATTGGTCGAAAGGTCACAACAAAGGAAAAAGGCAAAAAAAATCTAACTTTTGAGAGAGAAACACATCTTTCCGTCCACAAATGCACAAAGCCCTTCCCTCGGCACGTAATCGGTATCTATAACACCCATGGATCATTGTGCTATAATTTTGGACATTTTAAATCGCAATGTTCAGCTAAAACGACTTAATAAAGGAACAAATTCGCTGATTTGTGCGTTAGAAAGCTACGGTGTCCAACAGGAGCTGACGTCGGCGTAATCGTCATCACAACAAAGCGCCCACACAACTGTTGGTACTTCCTTTGAATAGCTGCACATCACACTTGCGAGTAGTAGATTTTATTGCATTTGGACCAAAATGACGCGACGCTATTGAATCCTACGTGTATCACCGATTAAGAAAATAAAATTGTAGAACGAAATAAGTACACAGCTGTGGGCGTGTTCCAAAAAGGAAGTAGATCGGAGCAATTCGATCTTGAATACAGGAGCATAAAGATGACGCAAACACACACAAATCACTCCACATACAACTTTGAGAGGGTAAATAAGAAGGGAAGCAACTATAACATGGTTTAAAGCTCTGAAAAGTCGATTTTGAGGAGTAGGTTTGCTTTAAAGGTGCATTGCGCAACTTTTCTGGTGGAAGAGGCTACATTCCAGGTCAGATCTGTGGAATTGCAACCCTATTCAGAGAGAGAATTCTTGTATTTTTGAGAAATAGAAACACCTGTAATGAATAAATGCTAGATGGACATCTTTAAAGGTCCCATGGCATGAAATTTTCACTTTCTGAGGTTTTTGAACATTAATGTGAGCTCCCCTACCCTGTTTAGCCCCCCCCATGGTTAAAAGTTGCGAAATGTCTAAACTGAGCATTTACGATGCTTTTCTGCGTTAGAAAAAATCAGAGCTCAAACGGGCGAGTTTGAACAAGGCACCTTATTGACGTCAGATCGAAAAAAGAAATGCAAATGCAGTTCCACCCCCGTCTGTCTGTACTCAGCGTCTCTGTAAATCACGCCCAGAGAGTTTGGACTGTGAATGCGCTAGGCAATGCAAAATGCGTTTTTTTATTTGCCTGGAGGCACATCCGAGTGTTTCTAGGCTCGGAAGTCCTTTATCTGAGCCTCTGGACCTTTGAACAGCAGTGGTTTAATTTTATTTTATGTGGAAATGTTTATTTTTCAATGGAACGCTTCCCATCTCTCCCCCCGTGCAAAAACACGGAAATGGATCAGAGGGCACAGCTGAGAGCTGAGAGCGGAGAGTTTGGCCACGCCCCCACCCTCTACTATAGGCCATCTCTTTTCTCCTCATTTGCATTCAAGCAACAAAGCCCATTATGGAGTGTTCAGAGAGAAAAAAATTACTCTTTCTCATCTTATCTCTGTTTCTCATGCACTGAGTGTTGATTTTGAAGAAGGATTCATTTACAGTATTAGGGAACCATTAAGGAGCCATATAAAAGCATCAAGAAGTACCATGTCATGGGATCTTTTAAGTCACGCCATGGAACTTTCCAAAGCAACAATATCTCCACAGTTGCACAATGCACCTTAAATAAAACCTAAAATTTGACGTGTAATAATCAGAGTTTTCGCTTTCTCAGAAGAATACTTGAAGCTGATTGGTCGAAAGGTCACAACAAACGAACAAGCCAAAAAAAATCGAACTTTTGAGAGAGAAACACATCTTTCCCTCCACAGATGCACAAAGCCCTTCCCTTGGCACGTAATCAGTATTTTGGTGAAAATAGGTTGGAGTGGTTTGTTTTGGTTGGTTTGGGCACTTTCCCTTGGCTCTCACCCAGACCTGGCGAATGGTTCGAATGGTGCAATCCAGCGGTGGATTTGAGCTCAAAGGTAGAAACAAAAGAGATTCTAGATGGAGTCTTGCAATATACTGGAAAGAAAAAACGGTTTATAGTTTATAGCATCTTAAAATCTGTACAGATCCTTCATTCATTTTAACAAAACAGCCAAATAAAATCATTAAAGGGCTCATATTACACTGTTTTCTGATCTGTTCTAATGTCGTTTCCTCATCACAAACAGACCTGGAGTTGTGTTTTGTTTCATTCACAGGTCTAAAACACAAATCCTGCATATTGAGGCTGAGTTCTTCTCTCAAATAGAAAACAGTTCCACCTTGTGATATCATGAGGCAATTCAGGAACTACCCCACTGTGTTTTTAAGCTCCATACACTTTCGCTAGAATCGTTTGGATTGTTTCAGCCCAGGAACTGCCAATCTCTACTGAACTAAAGGTAAAAGGAGCTGTTAACTTGAAAAGAACCGCTTCATTACATCACAGGGTGGAACCAAAATAGCGAAAAATAAAACAAAACAAAAAAACCCAGCAGGTTCATGTAGCGTGGGTTAATACGAATATTTTAAGACCAAAATGACGAGGCTCACAGCAGCAGTTATAGAGAGACGGGCCACAATATTCCAATGTAAGACCAAGGTCAGAAGGAGCCGGAAAAAACGCATGCGAACTTCCGATTTGGAGCGGGGTCTAGTGCGTTAGCTTTGTCCATTTATATAAGCACAACTCCAGGTATATCCAGGTACAGTGGTACCTCACCTTACGAATGACCCAACAAACAAAAATTCCAAGTTACGAAACGCCTTCACGGTAAATTTTGGTCTCTAGATACGAAAGAAAATTCAAGTTACGAAACGCGAAATCTCAAAAATTCAAATAATGCGCGCTCAGCCACACACATTATACGCTTTTCTCAGACTGGATTTAAACTTTTCTCACATTTGTCTCTCGTTTAAACACTCAAACTTTCATAGATTTTCAACAAAATTATTAATAGTGAAGTGTGGGGGGAAGGGGGAGGGGGGAGAAAACTGCGCTCTGACACGTGTGATAGCGCAGCATGACCCAACGCGGGGCTGCCAGCAGGTCTAGACCTGGACTAAACCAGGACTAAACCTGGACTAGACCAGGACTAGACCAGGTGGATTAAAGGTCTATTTCCTGGTTTCGTTTCGAGTCACAGCGGTTTGCCTCAGCTGGAGGACCGCACGCAGTCTGAGCGCATGAACGAGACCCATGAACGCATGCAAGAGCCAGGTCTAGAGCAGGTCTAGAGCAGGTCTAGACCACCGCGGCTCTTGCATGCGTTCGTGGGTCTTGTTCATGTGCTCAGACTGCATGCGGTCCTCCAGCTGAGGCGAACCGCTGTGACTCGAAACGAAACCAGGAAATAGACCTTTAATCCACCTGGTCTAGTCCTGGTTTAGTCCAGGTTTAGTCCTGGTTTAGTCCAGGTCTAGACCTGCTGGCAGCTCCGCGCCGGGTCATGCTGCGCTATCACACGTGTCAGAGCGCAGTTTTCTCCCCCCTCCCCCTTCCCCCCACACTTCACTATTAATAATTTTGTTGAAAATCTATGAAAGTTTGAGTGTTTAAACAAGAGACAAATGTGAGAAAAGTTTAAATCCAGTCTGAGAAACCAATCAGGATGCAGAACACAATGTTACACTATAAAAAAAAGTTACATTATAAAAAAAAAAAAAACTTGGATCGGGGCCTTGGAACGAATCAGGCTTTTTCCATTGAAATAGGTACTCAACTTACAAATTTTTCACATTACGAAACCACTTCTGGAACGAATTAATTTCGTAAGGTGAGGTACCACTTATTTATGATGAGGGAATAATATTAATAACATGGCTTAAAGCTCGTGTAGTATCTGCTTATCTGCTTTATCATTTGAATCTTGAGAGTCTTGAATCTGTCATGATGCCCCGAGAAACTCCTAACTCTAAGAACATCTGGAAGGGTTTAAGTCTATATCTCGGACATACAGAAGTAGTCAGATTACAGTGGGATGTCCTATAGAAATCCTTTGTTCGGCGTGTTCTCCTTTGACTGGCTTCGAGGTGCCCGGACCCTCTGTCTGTAATTGGCTTATACTCAGTTTTTATAATAATTAGTATTCACACTAGCAGAGTCTGTTTTTTGTATTCTTCCCATAACATCCCACCGGTGTGAGAAGCCCAAGCAGCCACAGGTGAGAAACGACACTCACAAGAGTCAATTTTGTTCAATAAAGGACCTTTAACTTTTCCAGCTCCATCAACTTTGTTTCCGATTGACTTTACACTGAAAATCTGTGGCCCCTTTCCCTGTAACTGCTGTAGTGAGCCTTATTATTTTGGTCTTAAAATATTCATGTAATGACCGAAAGGACGAAATCGCGGATACAAGCGGTCCAAATGAGTTTCCTCTGCAGAGTGGCTGGGCGCTCCCTTAGAGATAGGATGAGGAGCTCCGTTACACGGGAGGGGCTCGGAGTAGAGCCGCTGCTCCTCCACGTCGAGAGGAGCAGCTGAGGTGGCTCGGGCGTCTGTTCCGGATGCCTCCCGGACGCCTCCCTCAGGAGGTGTTCGGGGCATGTCCCACCGGGAGGAGGCCCCGAGGAAGACCCAGGACACGCTGGAGGGACTATGTCTCCCGGCTGGCCTGGGAACAGCTTGGGGTCCCCCCCGGAGGAGCTGGAGGAAGTGTCCGAGGTGAAGGAAGTCTGGGAGTCCCTGCTTAGACCATTTCCCCCTGGATAAGAGGAAGAAAATGGATGGATAAATTATTTGTATTAACCCGCTCTACATGAATCTGGTGTTTCATGTTTTTTTTTTTGCTATTTTGGTTCCACCCTGTGATGTAATGAAGCGGGATTTTTCTTAAAATCTTTCTATTAACCCGCTCTACATGATCCTGGTGTTTTTTTATTTCACTATTTTGTTCGTAAATAAGTTCCTTTTCCTAATACGGAACTCAGCTCTTCAACTTCTACAACTTCTACTTCAACTTCTACTTCTACAACTTCTACAACTTGTACAATGATCAATGGTAGTCATGTTCATCTCCATGTGCCATCTCCGTAGTAATAATAACAATGTGCAATTTTATTATTTTATTATTTAAAGTCACTTTACCTGCTACTTATTTATTTAACTACCACTGTCCATCACTGCACTGTACACAATCATCTGAGTCACTTTATTGTAGTGATATTATATATTACTGAACTGGAGTCACTTTAACTGCTGTTTGTTCACAGAATCAAAGACATTTATTGTGCAGTGTTCCTGTGCCTTTTAACCTTACAGTGTTGTGTTTTTTAGTTGATTGTACATACTTATTATTATTATTATTTATCTTAATTTTGATGCATGCTCATATTTTCCTACCGTTTCTGAAACTTGCGTTGTGACACTGCAATTTCCCCATTGTGGGACAAATAAAGGATTATCTTATCTTATCTTATCTTCTAGCCTTCTAGCGTTTTCATAGTCTGTGGGTTTTTTATAGTTTTCATAGTTTGTGATGGAGGCTCTCTGTTCCAGGCGGTAGAATGCAGGTGCACATACATTAGCTCTAATGCAGGCTCTTTGGTGAAACGACGTGCATTTGAGATGAGGTCGGACACAGCGGAACATGAGCCTTTAGGGTTGAGTTTTCCTCCTCCTTGAGAGATTTGAGACATTTGAGAGCAGCTATCTGTATTTTCCACACCACCACATCTTTGAACAGGACTGAACAGTAAAATGTTTTTTTTTATTATAGTTTGAAAAATCTTATGTGAGCAAAAATATCCTCCTGGGACCCAAAGAAAAAAGTGTATCTAAATTATTATTATCATTATCAACACCTTAGCATTTACATTTTGTTAATATAATTTTTATTCATAATGTTGGAACGTGTCCTCTGTAATGGACGTTAATATGATGCTTTTTTATCTATGTATGAGTTTTTATCTTTATGCTTGTTGTGTTGTATTTTTATACTTCTGTAGCCGGGAGTCCATTTGTTATGCTTGCATAATGACAATAAAGAATCTGGAATCTTGAATCTAATAGTGTTAAATCCATGTCAAGTTAACAACCTGGCGACCAACAAGCGTCTACAGTCACCTGAAAAAGTTTTTAGATTCCCTTTGAATTTCTTATTTATTTATTTACTTATTTATGTATGTTTATTTATGTATTTTTATTCATTTTTTATTTTATTTATATTTTTATTACTTATTTTTTTATTTATTTGTTTACTCATTTATGCACGTTTATTTATTTTACTTATTTATGTATTTTTATTATTATTATTATTATTATTATTATTATTATTATTTATTCATGTATTATTATTATTATTATTATTATTATTATTGTTATTATTGTTATTAATTTTATTTATTTAATTATTATTATTTATTTATTTTAATCATAGTGCAGCCACAAACTAGTCTTATTTATTTATTTTAGGGCTGGGAATATTAACGCGTTAATCGCGATTAGATTAATGTAAGTTATGATCGCGAACAATTTTTTAATCGCGATCAGTTTGCCAGCATTTTCTGCAATTCTACCATCCATATGCAGCTCATTTGGTTGTATTAATTAAACTCATTGTCGGTTAAACGCGCTATTTTGAGTTTGCTAGTATTTTGTTCCTTCTACGCATCCGTAGGCAGCTCGAGCGGGCTTCAATTCGAGTCGTCGGCATTGGCAAGGAAGGACACGCTGTTGTCTTCAGTTTAGCCGACTTAGCCACTATTACTGGTTCATTGTTACTTTTTCCTTTCTCTGCACTTTTTTGAAATAAAAAAAATGGTGAGAAATACTTTGCATTGTGAGTTTAACTTTAGATTCGAACGGTCTTACTGCAAGATATCAATTTTAAACATGCAAAATAAATCACGATTAATCGCGATTAACTATGAAATTTCTGAGATTAGTTGCGATCAAGAAAATTAATCGTTTGACAGCCCTAATTTATTTATTTATTTATTTATTTATTTATTTATTTATTTATTTATTTATTTATTTATCTAAAAAGGGACAATGCACATTAATCAACATCAAAACAATGTAAATGTGCCCGAGTTAGCGGATAAGAGCTCATTTGCATGGGTAGTCCCTTTGCCAGATGTCAAAAAGGCATCCTAAAAGAAAATACACTTAAAAAGTTACACATTAGAAATTACACAAATGTACAATAACATTACAGAAATACAATAAAAGTTTTAGTGTTCACACATTTGTGTTTCTAAAAGCCACTTTTTAGCATTCTCAAAACACTTAAAAGATCGACTGGTTAACTCAATGTGCACTATAAAGGACACAAAAATCTATCAAAATCACTATATTTGAAGCTTTTTAAGAACTCAAAATATGCACAACACACATTATACAGTTTACTCTTTAAGTACAGTTTGAAATGTGTTCTTTAAGACTTTTACTTACACTTTTTTACTTTTTTTCATGTGATACTTTTACGTGAGTATTGTTTTTCCTATACACAGATCTGAGCGATGGAGCGGTTGAACAAAAGTACTTAGAATATCTCCATTTTCTCCACAGAGCCAGTCCCCTCTGGTGAAATCTGCGTTCTCATGGCGCAAAAGTAAACACAATTTGGGAGAGAGCGGAGCTAATTACTTTAAATTTATGATGATGGCTTTTACTGAGGAGAAACCCCGTACACGAGAGCGAGTTATGCAAAACAGGCTGAGAGAAGCAGGGAGCGACTGACTGCGGACCTCTGTTTTGTGAGAGATGGTGTCCTTTGAGCGTTTAGCGCTGAGGAGATTATTACGATGTATTCTGAGTCGCTAAAGTCCTAATGTGCATCACCTGAGATGTCGTATTTTGTTAAAGAAATGTACAGTTTTATGCAAATGTGGCTTTTATGACTTTTTAACCATGCTTCCTTCTTTCAGTGTTGTATGTAGATTGTTTGACTGTAATTTCCTTATCTAATTATTGTCTCATACTCAGGAAGTGTGCAGTTAGCATGCTAGTTGGCACACATGTGTCCAAACGGCGCTCGCGTTTAACATAAGCCCACGTGCATCCGAACAGCCAAATTACATCTGTATCCGATTATTCCAAAATCAGGATGTGCGAGGTCCCTAATTATTTGAAAATAAAGAAGTGTGCGGTTAGCATGCTAGTCAGTCCACATGTCGGTCCAAAATCAGGACGTGCGAGGTTCCTAGCATGCTAGTTGGCCCACATGTGTCCAAACGGCGCTCGCTAACATACACGAACGCAGACAGTGGCTCCCTCTTTTCTGCGTCACTCGAGGAAACACAACACTACCCACTCCAGTCCATCCTTGATGGCCAAACTCTGGTCTGGTCAGGAAGTGCGCGATTAGCATGCTAGTTGGCTTACACGTGTCCAAACGGCAGTCACCGTTTACCAGAAGTGCAGTTAAACGTACGTCCCAACAGCCAAGTTATGTCTGTAGCCAATTATCGTCCGATGATCAGGACGTGCGAGGTTCCTAGCATGCTAGTTGGCCTACATGTGTCCGAACAGCCAAATTATGTGAAAATTAGGAAGTGCGCGGTTAGCATGCTAGTTGGCCCACATGTGTCCAAACGGCGCTCGCTAACATACACGAACGCAGACAGTGGCTCCCTCTTTTCTGCGTCACTCGAGGAAACACAACACTACCCACTCCAGTCCATCCTTGATGGCCAAACTCTGCTCTCATCAGGAACTGCGCAATTAGCATGCTAGTTGGCTTACACGTGTCCAAACGGCAGTCACCGTTTAACAGAAGTGCAGATAAACGTACGTCCCAACAGCCAAGTTATGTCTGTAGCTAATTATCGTCCGATGATCAGGAAGTGCGGGGTTAGCATGCTAGTTGGTGTTCGCATTACCTTGATGGCCAAACTCCGGTCTGGTCAGAAAGTGCACGATTAGCATGCTAGTTGGTCCACATGTGTCCAAATGGCGCTCACGTTTAACATAAGCCCACGTGCATCCGAACAGCCAAATTGCATCTGTATCCCATTATCGTCCCAAAATCAGGAAGTACGAGGTCCCTAATTATATGAAAATCAGGAAGTGCACGGTTAGCATGCTAGTTGGCCCACACATGTGCAAACGGCGCTCACGTTTAACAGAGGTGCAGTTAAACGTGCGTCCGAACAGCCAAATTATGTCTGTACCTAATTACTGTCCGATGATCAGGAAGTGTGTGGCTAGCATGCTAGTTGGTGTTAGCATTAACTTGATGGCCAAACTCTGGTCTGGTCAGGAAGTGCGCAATTAGCATGCTAGTTGGCCTACATGTGTCCAAACAGCGCTCACGTTTAACAGAGGCGCAGTTAAACGTGCGTCCGAACAGCCAAGTTATGCCTGTATCTAATTATCGTCCGAGGATCAGGAAGTGCGTGGTTAGCATGCTAGTTGGTGTTAGCATTACCTTGACGGCCAAACTCCGGTCCGGTCTCTGAAAGTCGGAAAAAGTGTTTATAAACTCATCGTGGTGAATAATCAGGATGCTCTAAATGCAAAAGGTTAGTGAGGAATAACTCAGATGGCGCAGATTGACAGCCTCACTTCTGTCAGTCTGTTCCAGGGCAGCTGTGGCTACAATAGCAGTTTTGGTATTGATACTTTGCAGCTGATGTCGTCAAAATTTTCTGGAGGTGTGAAGCTAGCTAAAAGCACGGCTCTGTCTGAAGCTGTGTTACTCAAGATTTTAATCCAAGCTTTATTTTAGCACAACGAGCTGATTGGAACTACAAAAGGTGAAATGTTTTGTGCGCTTACAGTCTCTTACACATAAAATTACAGTCACAAGCTAACTAGCACTGGCCAGAAGTTTTTCAGTTAGTCACTTTCATCTTTTTCTGAAAATCAAACACCTAACCAGCACCATGAACGCTCGTATTGATCACAGGCTCCTGAAAATGTTCCGTTTAAATCCATTTTGTATTTTTTTCCTCGGGTTTTCAGACCATGCCGTTGTTTGCTAATGTGTGGATTGTGTCACCATGGTAACCGCTGAACCCCCTGCCTCTAGAGATACATGTGCAACACCTCCGGCGCGATGTCACTGCAAAGCATCAGTCAAGTTTGGACCATAACACGCTTGTAAGACTGCCTGTTATTTTGCTGCGCGTTATGAAGACGCCTCGGCCTTGGTTTGTACTCGATCCGAGCGCGTGTGCGTCTTGGTTGGGTTTTCGGGGGAGAGATGGCGTGACAAAGAGAGGACTTATCAAATATTCATCAGATTCTTCGGCGCACAGCTCGCATTGTGCTGTCAGATCCAGAGAAGTGGAGAGGGAGCGTTTCTCCTGTCACATTATCTGCTAATGAGAGTGTCACTGTGAGTTTGAGAGCTCCTTTTCACACACGGGCCTCGGCTAAGTGGAGAGGAGTCACACAAACGTTCCGTACAATGAGCTGTTTTGAACTGGACTTACAGACATATGCTTTTGTCTGATAGAATCTCTGTCAAATCCACCTGTCAGTCACGTTACCTACCAGATATTTAATGCACAGTTTGCATGCTAGTTGGCCTACATGTGTCCGAGAACAACAAACTCCTGCGTGTGCCCAAACAGCAAACCACAACTCTGTCTTTATCTAATAATTGAGAGAAGCAGGGAGCGACTGACTGCGGACCTCTGTTTCGCGAGGGATGGTGTCCTTTAAGCATTTACCGCTGAGGAGATTATTACGATGTATTTTGAGTCGTTAAAGTAGGAATGTGCATCGCCTGAGTTGTCGTATTTTGCTAAAGAAATGTACAGTTTTATGCAAATGTGGCTGTTATGACTTCTTAACTGTGCTTCCTTCCTTCAAGTTTCAAGATTCAAGATTCAAGATTGTTTATTTGTCATATGCAGGATCAACACGAGGTCAACAATGCAATGAAATGCTTAGGATCAGAGGAACCGTTGACTCGCTAAGATCGTCGAGAAGTACTAATAGCAGCAATAATAGTACATGGTAAAAAAGTGTTGCAGAAAGTGAAGGGGAAGAAGTAAACAATATAATAAAAATAATAATAAAATGTAATAAAATACAAGGTACAGGTAAGGTTAAATAAGGTGTAAGTAGAGTATTTCACAGATTGGACATAATATAGTATAGTATCAGTACTGCACAGATTATTGCACAGGTAACAGTAATTTACAGTGAGGTAGTGACAAACATGATACATTCATACAGAGCAGCAGCAGTAAACATATTATGCATAATGAAAAGTAGTTTAGTGCAGTAATATTGAGAGTTCAGTATTATTTAGAGTATTATCCAGAGTTCAGTAGTCTGACAGCTTGGGGGTAATAGCTGTCTTTGAGTCTTTTTGTGCGTGCTGCAGGCTCCTGTATCGTCTACCAGAGGGTAGCAGACGGAAGAGTCCTTGTGCCAGATGAGTATGGTCCTTAGTGATGCTGCGTGCCTTACGCAGACCCCTGCTGTGGATGGAGGGGAGACTGCTGCCAGTGATGTCCTCTGCCACTCGCATCGCCCTCTGTAGCGCTTTGCGGCTCTGAGCGGTGCAGTTCCCATATCAGCAGGCTCTCGATGATGCACCTGTAGAAGTTTGTGAGGATGCTGGTGTTCATACCAAACTTCCTCAACTTCCTCAGGAAGTAGAGTCTTTGTCGGGCTTTCTTAACCACAGTGTCTGTATGTAGTGTCCAGGACAGATCCTCAGTGATGTGTACCCCAAGGAACTTAAAACTGCTGACCTGCTCCACCTCAGCGTTGTTGATGAAGATGGGGGGTGCTGGTCTACACGCTGTCTCCTGAAGTCCACGATCATTTCCTTAGTTTTGCTGACGTTCAGAGAGAGGTTATTTTCCAGACACCAGCTGGTCAGTGATTTCACCTCGTCTCTGTAGGCGCTCTCGTTGTTGTTAGTGATGAGGCCTCAGATGGTGGCGTCGTCGGCAAACTTGAGGATGATGTTGGAGCTGTGCCTGGCGGTACAGTCATAAGTGAACAGGGAGTACAGGAGAGGACTGAGAACACAGCTCTAGGGTGCACCAGTGCTGAGGACACATGTGGGCCAACTAGCATGCTAACCGTGCACTTCCTGATTTTGAGACAATCATTAGATAAGGAAATTACAGTCAAACAATCTACATACAACACTGTCCACACGTGTCCAAACGGCGCTCACGTTTAACATAAGCCCACGTGCATCCGAACAGCCAAATTATATCTGTATCTGATTATCGTCGTAAAATCAGGAATTACGATGTTCCTAATTATGTGAAAATCAGGAAGTGCATGGTTAGCATGCTAGTGTGTGTGTCCAAATGGTGCTCACGTTTAACAGAGGTGCTGTTAAACGTTCTCACATTTAACAAACTCCTACGTGTTCCCAAATAGCAAAATGCAAATCTGTATCTAATTATTGTCCCAAAATCAGGAAGTGTGTGGTTAAATGGTAAATTGTCACATTGTTTATATATATATATATATATACAGTATATATATATATATATATATATATATATATATATATATATATATATATATATCACTTTTCCACCTTCAAGTCCCTCTAAGGTGGGTTAAGCTTTCTTACCCAAGGATTTGTAGGAACTGGAATCACACCGCCAACCTGTGAATCAGTGATGCTGCTGACTGCTGCCCCGTTAGCATGCTAGTTGGCCTACATGTGTCCAAACAGCGCTCACGTTTAAAGGACTCATAGTGTTACCTATGTTATAATGTTTGTGCGTGTTTTGTTTCATTCACACATGTTTAATCACAGCTTTACAAATTTGAGGCATTCTGTCCAACAATTTTTTCAAGATATCCATCCTCTATAGTTTTCCACTCATCCTGAAGACATTTCCACAGGTGTTTAACGTTAGTCGGATTCCTGGAGCGCACTTTAATATCCAAATAATCCCACACTTTTTCGATGGGTGACAGGTCAGGAGACTGGGGCGGCCGTGTCATAACCTGCAGTCGATGACGCTGTTCACACGTCTCCAAATGACCCTTACACAGTTTGGACGAGTGTTTTGGGTCATTATCTTGTTGGAACCAGAAGTTTTGTCCAGAGTTCAGAAATACACAATCGTCCTAATGCTTTTGTCAGGCAGTGTAGCATTAGTGAAATCATAACAGAAATAACAACAAAAAATGTTGTGGGAAGAAGAAAAACTTATTTAATCCCACCTCCTCTTCTAACTCAACATAACGAGATTTCTTTTACATTCTTCTGACCTTTTACATTAGACTATATGAACCATTTGCACTGAGGATAACGAGTGACTGTTATGGCTCGGTAACACAACTCTCATCATACCGCAATAATACAAAAGGATTCCAACAATGGTCACACACAGCGAAAACAAGTAATGGTAATGATCAACACATACGAGCAATGGTTCGGAAACGAGCACAAACCAGCTCTACAGAAGGCAGTTCTGTTCTAATATTCAGACCCACTCTCTGTATACTGTGACAGACATAACAACCTGAATTTATGGATATATTGGCTTTGTCTGAGGCGTGTGTCCAGACTGTTCCAGAGTTTTACACCACATATCGACACGCAGAAACTTTTACGGGTAATTCGAACATTGGGCAATTTGAAAATCCCATCCCCTCTTAAATTATGAGTTCTCCCTCTCATTTTGAACAAGTTTTGTAGATTACTTGGTAGTTAATTGTTTAATGCGCTATATAAAATTACTAGTGTGTAACATTTTATAAGGTCACAAATCTTTAGCAGCTTGGATTGAATAAAAAGGTTATGGGTGTGTTCTAAAAATCCAACTTTATGGATAATTTCCCATTAATTTTGCTTGTTTCACTTCAACAAATCAACACGATATGTGAAATAAGGAGAACCGATGAACAGTTTAGTGCACGAAGGGCATATTTCACTTTAATACAGCAAGACTTTTGGAAATTGTTGTTTTTATATGTCTAATGTGGGGTTTATTATAACTAGCAGGAATTTATTTTCATTTACATTTTTTATATGGACACCTTCAGTCAGAATTGGTAACTCTTGTGATTGCTAAACATCATTGCCTTGGCCTTATTTAACTTTATATTCATCCACTTTTTAAATTTTGTTTAGCTCCTCGTTTAGAATACTTATGCGTTCATTATAATTATGACATCAGCATTGTAAAATATGCTGGTGTCAAAGAGTATAAGTTTTAGTGATTGAGATACTGTAAATATGTCATTTATGTTTATATTGAAAAGTTTTGGTCCCAAAACAGACCCTTGGGGGACACCACAAGCAATGCCAAGGTTTTTCAATGTACAGTGGTCCCTCGTTTATCGCGGTGGTCATGTTCTAAAAATAACCCGCAATAGGTGAAATCCGTGAAGTTGTCAGCTTTATATTTTACAATTATTCCACACGTTTTAAGGCTGTAAACACCTCACCACACACATTCTATGCTTTTCTCAGACTGGCATTTTCTCACATTTCTCTCTTGTTTAAACACTCAAACTTTTGTAGATTTTCAACAACAAAAAAGCACAGTATTATAGAATGAATCCAGAGTCAGAGAGAGTCAGAGTCAGCTTTATTGTCAATTCTGCCATATGTGCTCGGCATACAGTGAATCGAAATGGCGTTTCTCTCTGGCCAAACAGAAAAAAGTATTGGCACAGAGAGGGGCCGCTGCACCGAGTGCACTACCATCTTGGAGACAACAGAGTAGAAAAAAAATGCAAGTACAATCAATAACAATCGTCACATACACATACGACATACATTCCATGTCCCCAGAGCTAGTTTCCATGTCCGGAAATCCGGCTGTCGAGGCCCCTGCCTTCGACTGCCGCCCAAATCTCCATGCACCCGGCCCTTATGGATCCTCCTGCAGGTGGTGGGTCCACAGGAGGAGCCACTGCTTCTCCACAACGAGAAAAGCAGCTGAGGTGGCTCGGGCATCTGTCCCGGATGCCTCCTGGACGCCTCCCTCGGGAGGTGTTCCGGGCATGTCCCACTGGGAGGAGGCCCCGGGGAAGACCCAGGACATGCTGGAGGGACTATGTCTCCCGGCTGGCCTGGGAACGCCTTGGGCTCTTCCCAGAGGAGCTGGAGGAAGTGCCTGGGGTGAAGGAAGTCTGGGCGTCCCTGCTTAGAATGTTGCCCCCACGACCCGGCCCCAGATAAGCGGAAGAAAATGGATGGATGGACATACCTCACATCTGTCAAGGGACTACGGATGAAAATTAGCCGTTTGGCTAACTCTGGCATATTTACATGCAAATGTTGATTAATATGCACTGTCCCTGAAATAAACAAATAAACAAATAAATAAATAAATACGACATATACAGTGGAACGGTTTTTACATGAGGTGCCTTTTTGTTTGGAATACATTACGGAAAGGGGGGGACAAGAGTGGAATACAGAGAATTTTTTTGACAAACTGAGACAGAAGGCTATGTAAGAAGAGCAGAGTGTTTTATAAATACGTGTCATTGTGTTCTAGCCAAATGATATGACCAAACAAGATCAAAACCTGTATTCAGGTTTTTGAGAAATCCAAACGTCAATGTTTTCCTATATAAAAATAATATGATCGCTTTTAGAAATAACAAATTCAATTTTAATGATCAACCTACGAGCACGGACAGATAAGAAATGATTAATAGTGACTCAGGCGTGTATTTCACAGTTCCTCTGACCGGGCCTCTTCCTCCTGGCGCCGCTCCGCCTCGGTGCAGGCGTCTTTTTCCGAGTGAAGAACATGGTTATGGGGAGTTGTTGGCGCTTTTTTTTCTTTTGGGTGAGAAGATTCTTATAAACAGACATGCCACCTTCGATTATATTTGAGAACTGTAATGAACAAAACACCAAAGGGTCCCATTCTCGTGCAGCTCGCTGAAGTTCCCTTAGCCAATCAGGATGCAGAACACAATGTGCGGGTTCTCCCTTAGCCAATCAGGATGCAGAACACAATGCGTGTGTTCTCCCTTAGCCAATCAGGATGCAGAACACAATGCGCAGGTTCTCCCTTAGCCAATCAGGACACAGAATGATACACTATAAAAAAAATTGGAAAACAAAAATCCACGAAACAACGAGGCCACGAAAGGTGAACCGCGTCATAGTGAGGGACCGGATTATACTTTCCCATCTGAACATATCGCACACTTTCTGTAGGATAACTCCGTCTAATACCATATTGTTCGAGTTTATGTAATAATATTGCGTGATTGATCGTCTCAAAGGATTTCTTAAGGTCAATAAAAATACCGACAGCATATTGATCTTCATCTAGTGCATTTGTGATTCTCTCTGTTGCGTCGATTATTGCCTTTGAGGTGGTTCTTCGTGTCATTTGTGTGTACTGTAGTTCATTAATTATTTGAAACTTTTCGAGACGCGAGTTGAAAAATACATTCATAAAAACAGTACAAAGATTCATTTAATGGCACACTCCACGGAGATGAGCCGCCCACACACCTGAAAAATGACACAGTGGAGCTTTAATCTGGAACCTTTCACCGGGCCGGGTTCTGTATTGTGTCTGACAGTTTTTTATTGCCAGTCTCTCCGTTCTGTCACAGACAAAGAATCACTTTTGTGAACGGAGAGAAAACGTCTCTGCTCCACTGTCAGGGAGAAGAGAGAGGGAGGAGAGAGCGATGAGAGAGAGATGAGAGAGAGATGAGAGAGGGAGGAGAGAGCGATGAGAGAGAGATGAGAGAGGGATGAGAGAGGGATGAGAGAGGGATGAGAGAGAGATGAGAGAGGGATGAGAGAGGGATGAGAGAAGGATGAGAGAGAGATGAGAGAAGGTTGAGAGAGGGATGAGAGGGGGATTAGAAAGGGATTAGAAAGGGATGAGAGAGCGATGAGAGAGGGATGAGAGAAGGATGAGAGAGAGATGAGAGAGGGATGAGAGAGATGAAAGAGGGATGAGAGAGATGAGAGCGGGATGAGAGAGGGATTAGAAAGGGATTAGAAAGGGATGAAGAGTGAAGAGAGGGAGAGAGGAGAGGAGAAATGAGAGATGAGAGAGAAGAGGAGAGGTGGAGAGGGAGAGAGCGAGAGAATGAGATGAAGAGAGTGAGGAGAGGAGAGAGACTGGGGAAGAAATAGAGTGTGAGAGGAATAGGAGATAGAGAGGGGAATAGAAAGAGGGGAGATAGAGAAAAAGAGAGGGGGATAGAGAGAGATGAGAGAGGGAGAGAAAGAGAGGGGTGAGAGAGCGAATAGGGAGAGAGGAATAGAGAGAGAGGACGAAATGAGAGAAGGAATAGAGAGAGAGGGATGAGGGAGAGGAAGAGAGATGAGAGAGGGATTAGAGAGAGAGAGGAATAGAGAGAGGGATGAAATAGAGAGAGAGAGGAATAGAGAGAGGGGGAATAGAGAGAGAGAGAGGAATAGAGAGGAGAAATGAGAGATAGAGAGAGAGGAGGAAATAGAGAGAGGGGGATAGAGAGAGAGGTAGAATAGAGAAGAATATAGAGAGGAATAGAGAGAAAGGGAGAATAGAGAGAGCAATAGAGAGAGAGAGGAATAGAGAGAGAGGAATAGAGAGGAATAGAGAGAGGGGGAATAGAGAGAGAGGAATAGAGAGAGAGGGGGGGAATAGAGAGAGGAATATAGAGAAAGGGAGAATAGAGAGAGCAATAGAGAGAGGGGGAATAGAGAGAAAGGGAGAATAGAGAGAGGAAAAGAGAGAGAGGGGGAATAGAGAGAGAGGAATAGAGAGAGGGGGGAATAGAGAGAGAGGAATAGAGAGAGAGAGAGGGGAATAGAGAGAGAGGAATAGAGAGAGAGGGGGAATAGAGAGAGAGGAATAGAGAGAGAGGTGGAATAGAGAGAGAGCAATAGAGAGAGAGGGGAATAGAGAGAGAGAGGAATAGAGAGAGAGGGGAATAGAGAGAGAGGAAAAGAGAGAGAGGTGGAATAGAGAGAGAGGAATAGAGAGAGGGGGGGAATAGAGAGAGAGGAATAGAGAGAGGAGGAGATAGAGAGAGAAAGAGAAAGAAAAAAGGTGATAGATAGATAGATAGATAGATAGATAGATGGATAATGAGACAGAGGAGAGATAGAGAGATGGAGGAGAAAGAGAGAGAGAGAAACAGGGAAGGGAAAGAAGAGGAGGGAGAAAAAAAGAGGAGGAAAAATAAATTAAAGTGAGAGACAGAGGGAGGGCCAGTGAGGACAAATCTATCACACACACACACACACACACACACACATACACACACACACACACACACATACACACACACACACACACACATACACACACACACACACACAGACACACACACACACATACACACACGCACATGTGCACACACACACACACATACGCACACACACACACACACACACACATGCACACGTGCACACACACACACACACACGCACACGTGCACACACACACACACACACGCACACACACACAGACACACACACATATTAGCGCTGCACAAAAACAGGACTTGTGAGGACTACATTAGGCTCACAGATACAATCGAGGAGCTGCTCAGCACTTCCTCTTCCTCATTTGCATACAATCACCTCTCTGAGTCAGGAGAAAACGAAAAAGAAAGAAAGAAAGAAAGAAAGGCATTTAAGTTCTTTTGTGTACGACAAAGTTGGATTATCTCCATATTTAAAGGTCTTATATTAACTGACTCTTGTGAGCTTTATATTGGGTTATAATGTTGTTTAACGCCTCAGAAACAGACCTGGAGTTGTGTTTTGTTTTTGTTTCATTCACACATGTTTGAGAAACTCTTTATTATAAGTCCACCTTGTGATGTCATGAAGTGGTGAACGGCTCCTTTTAGCTTTTGTTCAGCAGAGATGAGATCGTTCATTCCAGGTAAAGCTCTTTATAATCTTTCTGTAGAGACAAGCAGGTGGTGGAAATTAGAATTCTAATTAGAAGTCTTTTCCAGAAGTTATGATGTAGTGAGTCACAGCTGCCCCGGTCTGAGGAGATGGAGAGAAGTGAAGAGAGAGGGAGGAGAGAGAGAAAGGAGAGGAGAGAGAGAGAGAGAGACATGGAGAGAGAAGGAGAGAGGGGGAAAGAGAGAAAGGAGAGGAGAGAGAGAGAGAGAGACATGGAGAGAGAAGGAGAGAGGGAGAAAGAGAGAGAGTAAGTCTGAGTATATGATGAGAACTGAAGAGATGGAGAGAAAAAAAGAGAGAGACAGAGAGAGGGACACCAACAGAAAGACAGAGAGAGAGAGACAGAGAGAGGAAGAGAGAGACAGAGAGAGAGAGAGACAGACAGAGGAAGAGAGAGACAGAGAGAGAGAGATAGGGAGAGGAAGAGAGAGCGTGAGACAGAGCGAGAGAGAGCAAGAGAGATAGAGTGAGACAGAGTGAAAGAGACAGAGAGAGAGACAGAGAGAGGAAGAGAGACAAATAGAGAGAGTGAGACCAAGCAAAAGAGAGAGAGACAGAGAGAGAAAAAGACGGGGGGGGGCAGAGAGAGACAGAGAGGGACAGAGAGGGAGAGATGAAGAGAGAGACAGAGAAAAAGAGAGACAGAGAGTGAGACAGAGAGAAAAAGAGAGACAGAGAGAGGAAGAGAGAGAGACAGAGCGAGAGAGAGAAAGAGAGAGACAGAGAGAAAAAGAAAAAGAGAGAGACAGACGAGAGAGAGAGTGAGACAGAGACAGAAAAACACACAGAGAGAGACAAATAGAGAGAGAGAGACCAAGCAAGAGAGAGAGAGAGAGAGAGAGAGAGACTGGAAGGGAGCAGAGAGAGGAAGAGAGAGAGAAAGAGATAAACAGAGAGAGAGAGTGAGACAGAGCGAGAGAGAGAGATAGCAAGAGACAGAGACAGAGAGAGACAGTAAGACCAAGCGAGAGAGAGAGAGACAAACAGAGAGAGAGAGAGAGACAGTGAGACCAAGCGAGAGAGAGACAAACAGAGAGAGAGAGACAAACAGAGAGAAAGAGACAAACAGAGGGAGAGAGACAAACAGAGAGAGAGAGAGAGAGAGAGAGAGAGAGACACAGAGAGAGAGACAAACAGAGAGAGAGAGACAAACAGAGAGAAAGAGACAAACAGAGGGAGAGAGACAAACAGAGAGAGAGAGACAAACAGAGAGAGAGAGAGACAAACAGAGAGAGAGAGACAAACAGAGAGAGACAAACAGAAAGAGACAAACAGAGGGAGAGAGACAAACAGAGGGAGAGAGACAAACAGAGAGAGAGAGACAAACAGAGAGAGAGAGAGAGAGAGACAAACAGAGAGAGAGACACCAGAGAGAGAGAGAGAGAGAGAGAGAGAGACAGAGAGAGACAGAGAGAGTGGGGGGCAGAGAGAGAGAGAGAGTGGGGGACAGAGAGAGCGAGAGACAGAGAGAGAGAGACAGAGAGAGGAAGAGAGAGAGACAATGAGACCAAGCGAGAGAGAGACAAACAGAGAGAGAGAGAGAGAGAGAGAGAAACAGAAAGAGAGATACAAACAGAGAGAGAGAGAGAAACAGAGAGAGAGAGAGACAAACAGAAAGAGAGACAAACAGAGAGAGAGAAACAGAGAGAGAGAGACAAAGGGAGAGAGAGAGAGAAACAGAGAGAGAGAGACAAACAGAGAGAGATAAACAGAGAGAGAGAGGGAGAAACAGAGAGAGAAAGACAGAGAGAGAGAGACAAACAGAGAGAGAGAGAGAGACAAACAGAGAGAGAGAGAGAGAGAGAGAGAGACAAACAAACAGAGAGAGAGACAAACAGAAAGAGAGAGACAAACAGAGAGGGAGAGACAGAGAAAGAGAGACAAGCAGAGAGAGAGAGACAAACAGAGAGGGAGAGACAGAGAGAGACAAACAAACAGAGAGAGAGACAAACAGAAAGAGAGAGACAAACAGAGAGGGAGAGACAGAGAGAGAGAGACAAACAGAAAGAGAGAGACAAACAGAGAGGGAGAGACAGAGAGAGAGAGACAAGCAGAGAGAGAGAGACAAACAGAGAGGGAGAGACAGAGAGAGACAAACAAACAGAGAGAGAGACAAACAGAAAGAGAGAGACAAACAGAGAGGGAGAGACACAGAGAGAGAGACAAACAGAAAGAGAGAGACAAACAGAGAGGGAGAGACAGAGAGAGAGAGACAAGCAGAGAGAGAGAGACAAACAGAGAGGGAGAGACAGAGAGAGACAAACAAACAGAGAGAGAGACAAACAGAAAGAGAGAGACAAACAGAGAGGGAGAGACAGAGAGAGAGAGACAAACAGAAAGAGAGAGACAAACAGAGAGGGAGAGAGAGAGAGACCAGCAGAGAGAGAGAGAGACAAACAGAGAGAGAGAGACACAGAGAGAGAGACAAACAGAGAGAGAGACAAACAGAGAGAGAGAGACACAGAGAGAGAGACAAACAGAGAGAGAGACAGAGCCAAAATTAACCATCACATTGCGATACCTTTAACCACTATTCAGTTGTGTTTTCCAAATACATGTTATTCCGTCGACTTTAAATGATCCAAAACAACACCCTTTCCTTATATTTATGTTAAACAAAACAACCGAAAAGTTTCCAAATCACACCTCTTTTAAAGCTCACCTCCAGTGTCGCCATGACAACTTCATTTTCCCTTCCTGTTTATCCGCATTATTTTGTCCGGGTCAGTTTTCACATAAGAACCCTCAGACACCCCTATAAGCTTCAGCATTAGCTCCGACTGGACGAGTTTGCTCCAAAAACACCAGCGCGGCGATTACAGCAGCATCAGACACGCTATTTGGGCACATTTCAAAGGAGTAATGCGCTTCACACTCCACAGATCTGCACGATGGAGATGGAAATGGAAATGACTCTGTGTTTTGGCGAATTGTTTTTAAAAGGAGAAAGTGGGAAACAAGAGAAAAATAAGTCGTTTTAGACACGCTCAATGCATCGTTTAAAGGTCCTATGTTCTTCGAGATTGATTCATTTGGATAATTTTTCTGCACAAATTGCATCCCATATGTTTTTACTTATCTTTTTTATTAATTTTGTTTATTTAAATTAGGACAATGTATATTAATCAACATGACAACAAACAGCATCAATGTAAATACAGTGGTACCTCACCTTACGAAATTAATTCGTTCCAGAAGTGGTTTCGTAACGTCAAAAATTCGTAAGTTGAGTAGCTATTTCAATGGAAAAAGCCTGATTCGTTCCAAGGCCCCGATCCAAGTTTTTTTTTTATAGTGTAACTTTTTTTATAGTGTAACATTGTGTTCTGCGTCCTGCGTCCTTTTCTCACATTTGTCTCTCATTTAAACACTCAAACTTTCATAGATTTTCAACAAAATTATTAATAGTGAAGTGTGGGGGAAGGAGGAGGGGGGAGAGTACGCTCTGACACGTGTGTGATAGCGCAGCATGACCCGGCGCCGAGCTGACAGCAGGTCTAGACCAAGGTCTAAACCAGGTCTAGACCAAGGTCTAAACCAGGACTAAACCAGGACTAAACCAGGACTAAACCAGGACTAAACCAGGACTAGACCAGGTGGATTAAAGCGCCGCGCGTGGGTCTATTTTCTGGTTCCGGCGCGGAGCTGACAGCAGGTCTATACCAAGGTCTAAACCAGGACTAAACCAGGACTAAACCAGGACTAAACCAGGACTAAACCAGGACTAAACCAGGACTAGACCAGGTGGATTAAAGTGCCGCACGTGGGTCTATTTCCTGGTTCCGGCGCGGAGCTGACAGCAGGTCTAGACCAAGGTCTAAACCAGGTCTAGACCAAGGTCTAAACCAGGACTAAACCAGGACTAAACCAGGACTAGACCAGGTGGATTAAAGCGCCGCGCGTGGCTCTATTTCCTGGTTTCGTTTCGAGTCACAGCTGAGGCGAGCCGCTGCTCTAGACCTGCCCGCGTAAGGTGCTCACAGAGCGGCATGGACAGAACCGTGAGGTCGGCCTCTTCAAGACCTCCAGGCCGGTGACCGGGACAATCCCCGGACCCATGCCCGCTTAGGGAGCTCTTAAAGGGATATGCCACCCCCAGGGCAAATTTGGGCATCTCCCCACAGTCCAGAGACTAAAATAAGTGGTGAAAAGCGTTTTCCTGCTCACCCAGCCATTGTCCGAGTCTGTCGCCACTGACCGCCGCGGTATCTGCAGCTCCTCCGCCTTAGACTGGAGTCTAACGTCGCCAGAGAAAGATTTCGGCCAAAAGGAATTAATTTGCTCGATGCGTTTCCCAATTACTTTATGTGTAGTGCGCATTCATATCGAGTGCAAATAAATGTGCAAATCAACACGGAGAGCTTGACTTGGTCATTTTGGGTGGGAACTATTTTCCAATGCGGAAGAATACAGCCGAAGCACAACAACAACAGGGGAACTCCCTTCCCGGTGCGTAACAGGGATTCCCCTGGCAGCGTACTGCGTGATTCGACGCATCGAGCAAATTAATTCCTTTTGGCCGAAATCTTTCTCTGGCGACGTTAGACTCCAGTCTAAGGCGGAGGAGCTGCAGATACCGCGGCGGTCAGTGCTGACAGACTCGGACAATGGCTGGGTGAGCAGGAAAACGCTTTCCACCACTTATTTTAGTCTCTGGACTGTGGGGAGATGCCCAAATTTGACCTGGGGGTGGCATATCCCTTTAAGGCGGGCTGGCAGTGTCCCCCTGGGTCCCTGGATGTCTGGGGCTCCGTGCCTGGAGTGGCCCTGGAGAGCAGGTCTAGACCGCGGCTCTTGCGTGCGAGCAGCGGCTCGCCTCAGCTGTGACTCGAAACGATACCAGGAAATAGACCCACGCGCGGCGCTTTAATCCACCTGTCTAGTCCAGGTCTAGTCCAGGTTTAGTCCAGGTTTAGTCCAGGTTTAATCCTGATTTAGTCCAGGGCTAGACCTGCTGGCAGCGCCGGGTCAGCTGTCACACATGCCGCTATCACAGGTGTCAGAGCGCAGTTTTCTCCCCCCTCCCCCCACATGCTTCACTATTAATAATTTTGTTGAAAATCTATGAAAGTTTGAGTGTTTAAACGAGAGACAAATGTGAGAAAAGTTTAAATCCAGTCTGAGAAAAGCGCATAATGTGTGTGACTGAGCGCGCATTATTTGAATTTTTGAGATTTCGCGTTTCGTAACTTGAAATTTCATTCGTATCTAGAGACCAAAATTTACCGTGAAGGCGTTTCGTAACTTGAAATTTTCGTTTGTTGGGTCATTCGTAAGGTGAAGTACCACTGTATGCTGGAATTAGCACAACAGCTACTTTCCATCCGTTGTCCTAAGGCAGGTCAGAACAGAAGAACATTTAGAGGAACACAGAGAAGAGACAGAAGTGCACATAGACATGACGGCAAGTTCGCCACAACAGACCATTCTCTGACTTTAAGAGGCCCCGAGAAGAAGAAGAACACCTACCTGGGAGAGCATGTTTGATTATTTTTCAACCAATGTTTCAGAGTGTTTCAGAGTGTTGTGAAGGATCCCTCAGTCGTCCAGGTAGAATCCACGGTAAAGGGAGAAATTCAGTTTGTCAACTGGACAAAGTTAATTTGGTCGAAGACGTTTCGCAGCTCATCCAAGCAGCTTCTTCAGTTCTGGCTCGAGTGCTGGTGGACACTGCTTATAACTAGCTGCAGTGAAATTACTATGAAACTATCCCACCTCTTTGTTTTCAGTTTCTGTTTTGTTTCTCCAGTGCTGGAGAAACAAAACAGCCACTTCACAAGAGAATGTACCAACACAGACTGGAGGCTGGATGAAGGTCCAAAGTGGACCTTCATCTGCCGTACATCTCCACCTAGAAGCCACGGGCCACTCCTTTGAGGACAGTGAGGTTCAGATCTTGGCCAGGGAAAAGAACTGGTTTGAGAGGGGAGTTAAAGAGGCTATCCTTCCTTGAACAGGAATGGAGGGGTCAGACTCAATTTGTCTCACATATACACTCAACAAAAATATAAATGCAACAGTTTTGTTTTTGCTCCCATTTTTCATGAGATGGACCCAAAGATCCAAAATTCACTCCAGATACACAACACTACCATTTCTCTCAAACATTGTTCACAAATCTGTCCAAATGTGTGACAGCGAGCACCTCTGCCCCGCCGAGACAATCCACCCCACCTCACAGGTGCGCCACATCAAGATGCCGATCCGACATCATGACCAGTGCACAGGTGCACCCCAGACTGCCCACAATAAAAGGCCACCCCAAAATGTGCATTTTTTAGTCAGTATCTGGTGTGACCACCATTTGCCTCATGCAGTGCAACACATCTTCTTTGCATAGAGTTTATCAGATTGTCAATTGTGGCCTGTGGAATGTTGGTCCACTCCTCTTCAAAGGCTGTTATGGACGAAGAACACAGGTGCATTTTATTGATGGCATTTTGAATGCACAGAGATACCGTGATGAGATCCTGAGGCCCATTGTTGTGCCATACATCCATGAACATCACCTCATGTTTCAGCAAGATAATGCACGGCCCCATGTTGCAAGGATCTGTACACAATTCTTGGAAGCTGAAAATGTCCCAGTTCTTGCATGGCCAGCATACTCACCGGACATGTCACCCATTGAGCATGTTTGGGATGTGCTTGACCGGCGTATACGACAGCGTGTACCAGCTCCCACTAATATCCAGCAACTTCGCACAGCCATTGAAGAGGAGTGGACCAACATTCCACAGGCCACAATTGACAATCTGATAAACTCTATGCGAAGAAGATGTGTTGCACTGCATGAGGCAAATGGTGGTCACACCAGATACTGACTGGTTCTGAGTCCCCAGACCCCCAATAAAGCAAAAAAAAAAAAAAATGCACATTTCGGGGTGGCCTTTTATTGTGGGCAGTCTGGGGCACACCTGTGCACTGGTCACGATGTCAGATCAGCATCTTGATGTGGCGCACCTGTGAGGTGGGGTGGATTGTCTCGGCGGGGCAGAGGTGCTCGCTGTCACACATTTAGACAGATTTGTGAACAATGTTTGAGAGAAATGGTAGTGTTGTGTATCTGGAGTGAATTTTGGATCTTTGGGTCCATCTTAGGAAAAATGGGAGCAAAAACAAAAGTGTTGCGTTTATATTTTTGTTGAGTATATAATTCCATTCTCAAACCTAAATCAAAACAAACAAAGAAAACAATAGGACTAGCCAGGTCAGGTCAGGTCAGGTCCAGAGGTGTGAAAACACCCATTATGGTACTGAATGGGTATGCTAAACAAGACCTCAGACAGAAACTGTAAAACAAAGAGGTGATAGTTTCATAGTAATTTCATTGTAGTTAGCTCCTCCCTGCAGCTAGATATAAGCAGTGTCCATCAGCACTCGAGCCAGAACTGACAAAGTAGCTTGGATGAGCTGTGAAACGTCTTCGAGCAAATAAACTTTGTCCAGTTGACAAATTGAATTTCTCCTTTTACCACGTTTCAGAATGTTCTTGAAGGTCGAGAAGGACCCACAGTTCCTGACATGAGCAGGTCATGCGTTCCATGACTGTGATCCTCTGATAGACGTCACCACTTGTCCAAATTTGGTCCTCCGTCTCTGTATGTTCCAGTCTCCTGTGGTCAATGCTCTTGCGTTAACTCGGTTAGTATTTTTTTAACTTATAAAATCTTTATCTTACTGCTTTGAGGATCATAGCTTAAAGAGGAACAACATATCAAAACTTCTTGAATGATACAAAATATAGAACCTTTAATGTTTCTCTCTGTAACCCGAGTGATTTTTAGGGTTCTCCGCTCCTCTCTGCCTGTTCTGTTACATTTTGCAGTCGGAAATATTGCAGTACTGTCTCTTGCAGCACTCTCGAGGGTTCCCATTGGACCTCCACGGCATTACTTCCTTTTTAATATCATCAAGTTGATGTCACTACACAAAAGAGAAGAGGAAAAAACATGCACTTTTGCAGACATATAGAGGACTATAGAGGACAGATTATAGAAGGACAGAGGACAGAGACTCTTAAGGACAGATTATAGAAGGACAGAGGACAGAGACTCTTAAGGACAGATTATAGAAGGACAGAGGACAGACTATAGAGGAGTGTTTGACAGTTCAGTCAGTGCAGTGCCAGGTTAGGGACCACTGCTCAACTCTGAACCACTGATGTGTTGTGATCGTGTTGGGTCAAGTCCACTAATTTTTCCCCTCGGTTTTTACAGATAGAAGTTGATGTCGCTACACAAAAGAGAAGAGGAAAAAACATGTGAGAGGCGATTGGTCGAGGGGTAAAGCTGGCCGGCGGATGCGCGAGCAGGCATTGTCTTCCTGGTTAGATCGGCACTAAAGCTTCATTAGCGAGAGCCGGTGTGGAGGCGGCTGAAAGCTGCTGATAATTACGCCGTGACCTCTGACCGCTGCGTAATGGTGGTCACAGCGGTCGAGGGGGTCGGGGGGGGGGTAATTGTCCACACGTCTGACCCGGCAACACGAGGGTCAGGATGTGACGGGCTGCACAGATGAATGGAAGCTCACACCAGAACTGTAGTTTTGGACTTTGGTTTAATGTGAACGAAAAAAATGAGAAGTTAGAGAAGGTTTTGGTCAGAAAGTTTGTCATGTTTAGGGTTGTCAAAAGTATCAAAACTAGATACTCATTTGAGCAGGTATTGATACTTAAAAAGTCATATTCACAGACAGAAATGAAGCTTTCCTGAGTAGCTTTAGAATAATCTTAAGCTTTATCAGAACAGGTATAAGAGCACTTAGAACAGGATACGCACACGGACCACGAAATTGAGTTTTTAGTCTTGTGACAACACTAGTTTTGATGTGTCTTATTTTTATTTTTCTTATAGTTTATTTATGGTATGGTCCAAAAGAAGACACAGAGCTGGACAGAGTTGGACAGAGCTGGACAGAGCTGGACAGAGATGGACAGCTGATCAGATGAGAATAAACAGGCATGAAAACAGGTCAGGGGCGAAAAAGGTGAGAACGCTAACCCTTCCCCTGGTCCTGGTTTAGACTCTGTTTAGTCCTGGTTTAGTCCTGGTTTAGTCCTGGTTTAGACCCGGTTTAATTCTGGTTTAGTCCTGGTTTAGACCTGGTTTAGTACTGGTTTAGACCTGGTTTAGACCTGGTTTAGTCTGGGTTTAGTCCTGGTTTAGACCCAATTTAGTCCTCGTTTAGTCCCGGTTTAGACCCAGTTTAGACCCGGTTTAGTCCTCGTTTAGTCCTGGTATAGACCTGGTTTAGTCCCGGTTTAGACCCGGTTTAGTCCCGGTTTAGACCCGGTTTAGTCCTGATTTAGTCTTGGTTTAGACCTGGTTTAGTCCCGGTTTAGTCCCGGTTTAGTCCCGGTTTAGACCCGGTTCAGTCCTGGTTTAGACCTGGTTTAGTCCTGGTTTAGACCCGGTTTAGTCCCAGTTTAGTCCCGGTTTAGACCCGGTTTAGTCCTGGTTTAGACCTGGTTTAGTCTGGGTTTAGTCCTGGTTTAGACCCAGTTTAGACCCGGTTTAGTCCTGGTTTAGTCCTGGTTTAGACCTGGTTTAGACCTGGTTTAGTCTGGGTTTAGTCCCGGTTTAGACCCAGTTTAGTCCCGGTTTAGACCCGGTTTAGACCCGGTTCAGTCCTGGTTTAGACCTGGTTTAGTCCTGGTTTAGTCCTGGCTTAGACCCCGTTTAGTCCCGGTTTAGTTCCAGTTTAGACCCGGTTTAGATCCAGTTTAGTCCTGGTTTAGTCCTGGTTTAGACCCGGTTTAGTCCCGGTTTAGTCCCGGTTTAGACCCGGTTTAGTCCTGGTTTAGTCCTGGTTTAGACCTGGTTTAGACCTGGTTTAGACCTGGTTTAGTCTGGGTTTAGTCCTGGTTTAGACCCGGTTTAGTCCCGGTTTAGTCCCAGTTTAGACCCAGTTTAGTCCTGGTTTAGACCTGGTTTAGACCCAATTTAGTTCTGGTCTAGACCTGGTTTAGACCTGGTTTAAACCTGGTTTAGTCCCGGTTTAGTCCCGGTTTAGTCCTGATTTAGTCCTGGTTTAGTCCTGGTTTAGACCTGGTTTAGACCTGGTTTAGACCTGGTTTAGTCTGGGTTTAGTCCTGGTTTAGACCCGGTTTAGTCCCGGTTTAGTCCCAGTTTAGACCCAGTTTAGTCCTGGTTTAGACCTGGTTTAGACCCAATTTAGTCCTGGTCTAGACCTGGTTTAGACCTAGTTTAAACCTGGTTTAGTCCCGGTTTAGTCCTGATTTAGTCCTGTTTTGGTCCTGGTTTAGGCCCCTGCTGTAGGTCACCCATTTTGATTTCAAAACGGCGAGGGATTTTCATGCCTGAACAAAGCCTGCAGCTGGTGCGGAGAGTAAATCCTGCTGCTACCAGTGGGTTTCGGAATGAGTGGGACCGTTGCCGTAGCAATTAACGATGTAAAGTGGGAGTAAAAATGTAAACTAAACTGGGCAGTGCCTGGAAAACTAAAGGGGAGAGTGAGGGGGGCAGAGTCTGGAGTGTGATTGATCGAACAAGTGTCCTCTGTTCCTGATTACAGTCTTTTGTGACGTCACCAACTACTTGAAAATGCAGAACCCCCCGGATTTTGGCGTTTTAACCCAAAAGAACCAAAAAGCTGCAACTATTTTGCATTTAAGTTGTTAAAAATGACTTGGGACAGCAGACATTGCTATTAAAACACCATATACGCAGTATCAAAAACAGCTAATTTAGTGTTTAGTTTTGCTTTAAAGCTAAATATTACATCTTTTGAATTGGAAAAAGTTCTCAAAATGTTGCATCGAACTTGACGCTGAAACCCATGTACACAGAGAAAGACAAAGTTTACAGCTGCTATAACAGATGACACTTCAGTCTCTCAAAGCGCCACACTGTAGTCATCCTTCATTCGGCCCATACTCAGCGGTGGTGAGCTACTTTTGCTGCCATCACAACCACCAAGCATCACCAATCACTCACACAGGCACGCACACGCACACACACACACACACACACACACACACACACACACACACCTACACACACACACACACACACACACACACACACACACACACGCACACACACACACATTCATACAGGCAGAGTGGGAGAACAGAGATAGGCTGTTCAATGTCAAAGCTAGCCTGCTGCTGAACAAAGATGGATGGCCTTACAGTCACTTTCTGAGGAGGATAAACCTTACAGCTGTTCAGAAGAGGTGGACAATAAACCTTACAACTGTTCAGAGCAGGACACAGCCTTCTGCTATACAGGAACAGGCAAACCTTACAGCTGTTCGGAGGCAAAAACACCTTACAGCTGTTCAGAAGAGGTGGAGAATAAACCTTACAGCTGTTCAGAGGAGAATAAACCTTACAGCTGTTCAGAGGAGAATAAACCTTACAGCTGTTCGGAAGAGGTGGACAATAAACCTTACAGCTGTTCAGAGGAGAATAAACCTTACAGCTGTTCAGAGGAGAATAAACCTTACAGCTGTTCGGAAGAGGTGGACAATAAACCTTACAGCTGTTCACATAGAGACACTTTACAGAGCATTATTCATCCACTCCACACTCAGTGGTGCTAAACTACTATTGTAGCCACAGCTGCCCTGGGACAGAATGACAGAAGCGAGGCTGCCAATCTGCGCCATCGGCCCCTCCGACCACCACCATCACTCAAACAGACACCACTTTCATACAATGTAGGTGAAGTGTCTTGCCTAAGGACACAATGGCAGGTTTTGCCACTGGCGCCCCACTGATTTTCCCAGCGGACTTCCACCCAAGTACTAACCAGGCCCGGCCTTCCTTCTGAGATCTGAGCGACGAGACTTTGACAAGCCGGTATGAGAGAATACACCTTACAATCGTAGAGGGGAGAATAAACCTTACAGGTGTGCAGAGGAGAATAAACCTTACAGCTGTTCAGAGGAGAATAAACTTTTGCCATCCGCAGCTGTTCAGTAAAACACCAAACCTGCTGGTGTTTGGAAAAAAAAACCTTACAGCTGTTCTTACATGCTTTTATAATTTCTTGATTGTTCTGGTTTGAGGCCCTGTAATGTTTTATGCTGTGTCCAGGGGCCCTGTGAAATTTATATTTTGTACTGTAACCCTTCACAGATTAAGGGAGAGAAATATTGTTGATGCCTTAGTTCAAAATAAATGTTGAGAATGTCCTAAAAATAGCCTGGATTCACTGGTTTCATCATAATATGCAGACTAAATAACATTCTGTTATTTAATTTCTTCTGTTCCTTTTAATTTCAAGATTTCCATGCTGCAAGTGCAACAACTGAGCCAGTCCTCAATTTATTTTCAATAAAGAATGTATTTTGTTATTCAGCATCAATCCATTTGTCTGCTTTTTACTAAGGAATAATTAATATACAATATAATAATACTATGATATATTTTTGACTCAGTGTTTGACTCATGTATACTATAGCTTATATTCTTAAAGACCCGATTGAAACACGCCGGTGAAAAACGTCGCTTATCAGTTAATCCTAAATCGATCGATAAGGTCAATCAACTATAGATTAATGAATTAATCGATAATTTGCATCTCTAATTCCTACATTATTACAGAGGACAGACCATAGAGGGACAGAGGAGCTCATTCTCTCTTAAAAAAAATAAAAAATAAAATAAAAAAAGGTAAAACTGTTGTAAAATGTGATTCACATTTGTGGATCACCAGTTACACAGATTTCCTCTATGAAGTATTTTTGAGAGATTCTTTTTAGGAATCCACAAATGCAGACAGATGGCAGTGTTGTTACAGGCGTTACCTGACATTAAGTTAGCGAGAGACTATGAGCTAAAGCAACACATCATAATTAATAATCAATAAGGAAATGGCCTCGTAGACAATTCATTAATGTAACATCAGTATGTACAGTATGTATGTTATGAGATCTGAGTCTAGTGGAGGCCTGTGTATGTGAATCAGTTTCTGTCTGTATTTGTGGATTCCTAAAAAGAATGTCTCAAAAATACGTCATAGAAGAAATCTGTGTAATTGGTAATCCACAAATGTAATTTTTTTTTTGCAAATGAAAAAAAGATATATTTACAAATACACATCTATTTGTAAAGACCAAAATACAAGTTAAAAATATTAAATTTAAAAATATTAAATTTGCATTTGTGGAAATCAAAACACATGTACAAACCAGTGACTATTTGTAAATGACCCTCTGTGCATTAATGAATAATAAGACAAAAGTAGCCCCATTATGCACTGCATTCTCACATGTGTTTTATGAGTCTCAGCGCAGTACACACTCACAGTACTCAGTACACACTCACAGTACTCAGTACACACTCACAGTACTCAGTACACACAGTTCTCGTTACTGCACACTATCACTCTATTCATAGGTTCAGTCTTTTATTCACATTGTGTCCTTCCATTCTTCATCTTAACAGCACTCGCCTTATACAGAAAGAAAGAAAGAAAAGAAAGAAAGCTATGCCTTTATTAGTCCCACAGTGGGGAAATTCCAGTTCTGCATTTAACCCATCCTGTTATTAGGAGCAGTGGGCAGCACATTACTGCGCCCGGGAACCATCTCCATGATCTTCTTGCTTCGGCTTGGTCAGGACCTAAGCTGGAGGATTTTACCTGGAGCATGTTTTGGGTTGGTGGGGGAAACCGGAGTGCCCAGAGGAAACCCACCCAGACACAGGGAGAACATACAAACTCCACACAGAAAGGCCCAGGCGACCCGGGGATCGAACCCAGACCATGCATGCAAACTCCACACAGAACACACACGGAAAGGCCTGGGCAACCCGGGGATCGAACCCGGAACCTTCTTGCTGTGAAGCAAGAGCGCTAACCACTCAGCTACCGTGCCGGTCTTCAGACATCCTGTCTGCGTTTACTACATGCTCCTGTCCATTATCATGTCCATTATCATGTCCATTAGCATGTCCATTATCATGTCCATTACCATGTCCATTATCATGTCCATTATCATGTCCATTACCATGTCCATTATCATGTCCATTATCATGTCCATTATCATGTCCATTATCATGTCCATTATCATGTCCATTACCATGTCCATTACCATGTCCATTATCATGTCCATTATCATGTCCATTGCGACAGCTAAGAAAAGCCAAGCTGCCAGTGCAGATGATGGTGCAGTTCTACACGGCCATCATTGAGTCCATCCTCACCTCTTCCATCACTGTGTGGTGCTGGAGCCACTGTCAGGGACAAACAGAGACTGCAGCGCATTATGCGCTCTGCCGAGAAGGTAATTAGCTGCAGCCTTCCATCTATCCAGGACCTGTACGTCTCCAGGACTCGGGGGCGAGCAGGTCGGATAGCACTGACACTTCTTACCCTGGACATGGACTATTTGAGCCACTTCCCTCTGGCAGGAGGCTCCGGTCCATCGGGACCAGAACCTCCCGTCACAAGAACAGTTTCTTTCCCTCTGCTGTTGGACTCATGAACAATTCATAACATCTGCACAAAGTTGGACACTTTATATCACCAGTCACTTTAATTAAGTCATGTTTGCACTACTGTTCTGATGCTGCTCATCTGGACCTTTTTGTTATTTGGATTGTTTATTTTTTTTTACTATATTATAGCTATATTTTAGTTATTATTATTACTTAGTGTCTATATTGTAGTTATTATTATTTAGTGTCTATATTCTAGTTATTATTATTATTTACTGTTTTTATGTTCGCACCTTATCACTGAGACAAGTTCCTAGTTTGTGAATTGTGTTCACTTGACAATGGCAATAAAAGTCTTTCTGATTCTGATTTCTGATTCTGATGACCAAGTCCATTATCATGTCCATTATTATCAATATCCATTAGCGACGCTGCAAATTGACAAATAACACCAGTCGTCCATTTTACCATATGTACCAGCGCATGCCCCTAAACATGCGGCCTGGGGGCTGGATCCGGCCCTCTAAGACCTTTAATCTTGCCCTCGGCTGATTTTCTATTAAAATATTTTAATTATATTTGAATTTTCTATTAAAATATTGGTAATTTTCTGCGCCTCTTTTCTGTGCAGTTTAGCATAGCAGCGTCTCCAGCGCCTCTGTGCGTGGCCCCTCCCACCAGAGCAGCACAAATGAAGACTCACCTCTTTCCAAACGCTCTTAAAGGGATAGTGCTGTTTTTTTGATGTTTATCTGTATGGGTTTCCTTCTAAAAGTTATGTGTGTTGACACCGGTTTACCTCTGACACTCTCCGCTCAACCCGGTTCTGGAGCCCACGTAATTAGGTCCGGTAACTTCGCAGGGATATGAAATAAAGCTTGTTTTTCTTCTCAAATGCATGTGTGAGTTTATGTGTTATCTGCATGTGTGTGTTGAATGCCTGGGGGTGAGGTGGGGAGGGGGTTGTTTGTTTCGCCTTTTAATTTCAATTATTTTAAGAGGAGGGTCACTCATAAGCCTTTCCTGCACTGTTCTGTTATTTTCGATTAAAGTTCATTTTCGATTAAAGTTTGAGTGAAATCGGATGCACGGATTATCACTTGCTAAATTTGATGGCAAGCTGCAAAAACAAACCTGAAATTTGTGGCATTTTCACGGAGACACAGTCTTTTAGAACACTTTTAATAACTTTTAATGTCCCACTTGTCTAGATGATACAGCACGATTCTGGTGAGTCTGGGTCAAAAACCCTAGGAGGAGTTCGTTAAAATACGAGGACAGGAAAATTTGCCTTCGGCGCCGGGTCACGTGCTCGGTCCAATATGGCTGACTTCTTGTTGGTCGCCTAGCAACGGTGTAATATACTTTTTTGTTCCTATTCCCATGATGCATCTGTGTACCAAATTTGGTTTGGCTACGACAAAGTTTTTGTCGGGCGTCCCATTGGCGAGGACAAATGTTTGGCCTGTTACCATGGCAACACGGGTATACCTATAGGCGCAATGTATTTTGATTTTCCAGGGGGGCGCTGTCGAGCCATTTTTAAAGATTTTTTAATACAGATTGTTTGTAAATTCCTTTTTTGGCGTTCTTGAATTTTGTGCAAAATTTCGTGAGTTTTCGTCCGTGGGAAGTACCAGAAACCTGCAAAAAAAAGTGTATAGGAAAATAATAAGAATAAATAATAATAGGAATAAGAATAAGAAAAAACACAACAATAACAATAGGCCCTATGCTTTAGCGCTCGGACCTAATTAATGCAGCAAAAATGTGAAGAGAAAGCATTTGGTCCTTTTACATGAGCTGTAAAAATCAGATCAGACTGGAATAATCAGATTAACCAATAGTGAGATCTGATTAAGATTTAGAATAAACTGTTGTATTTGGAAAACAAGGTGCCGTTTTAAACAACTCTTTCAGTCTTTAACATTGTCTCTTTCATTTTGTCTTTGCCACATTTGTTTTTTTTGCAGAATTGTCCTCGTGAACGCTGCACAGGTGTGAACGATCACACTCAGAGGAGCAGGTGGAAGACTTTGGAGGAAGAAATGTGAATATTTTTGTGTTTAGTGGCACTGGTGACGTCTGTATCGCTGGAAATGAAATCAGTAGTGACATTTCTTAATTAAATCCGTTTTGGTATTTTATAATGGAAAATCAAATTAGAATCATTATTATTGAGATGGATTTTTAAAAAACTCACTGAAGATGATGCAAACTGCCAGACGAACGTGTCAAAGTCGAACGTCTCTGCAGCGCTCGTTCGGTCAAATACACGATCCGAATGCGTTTTAACCTAACTCCAGAGCGATTAGCGTCATCACGGACCGAGGAGATCAGCCTGAGGTTGGCCATGTTCACGTCTCACTCCCCTCGCTCCAGAGAGACTTCCGGTTTCAGTATGACTCTGTTTTACGTCGACCAAACTAGTGACGGTGTGAAAATGACCTAAGAATAAATCAGTAAAATCTGCACTTGAACATGGGTCAGGTTTATGGAGGTTACAGTCAGTTCCTTTAAAAAACACACAACTCTGAAGAGCAAACTGTGGTTAAATGTGATTCCATAAAGTGATTAAACAGTGACAAAAGTGAACAGAAGGAGAAATACATTTATTAATATATTAAAATATTAACGCTTCAACATCATCAAGTCACGGACACCAAACAAAAGGAAACAACACCTAAAAGTCCAGCACTAGCTGCCCCTCTCTCAGCTCACACAGGGCTGACCCCACTGTCCATACAGCCTCAAAGTCCTCCAGCTCCTCCACCTATGAGCTGTAACTGTGCTCCAGTCTGAGGCCTTCACCAGACGCCTCAGCAGAAGCTCAGGTCTCTACATCCTGTCCCAGCTCTACAGTTCCTCCTTGTGAGCCAGATGCTCAGCTTCGCCCCAGGACAAAGCTGACCAGCCCCACAGTCCGGCGCTGTGCTGCACTGTACCTGGGTCCCAACACAAACAGCTCCCTGGTGAGGTCTTGGCCCAACCCCTGGGCCAGTGTCCCACTGTGGAAAAGAGAGGACTGAGGCGAGGACAGGACAGCCACAGATGCTCCAGTGTCTCCTCAGCAGGACAGAAGACAAACTGACAGGCTGTGCTCGGGTCAAAGTGGGCCACATGTCTGTTTGTGGCCACAGCCCCATGCACCACCCTCAGCACCCCGTTTCTCAATGGAAGGGGGGGGGGGGGCAGTACAGGGACCTCCAGCTGCCCGTGGGAAATGACCCCGGGGCCAACACACCTGACCACCTGCTCTCAGACGCGGCAACCAGCTCCACTCTGTGGCGGACTTTTACGGCAGTGATGTACAGGTCCTTGGTCCTTCTTTACCGCTGTGGCCAGATCTGACAGGACTGGGAACATCACCGCTCCAGATGGTTCCTCCTGTGCTCCTAAGGCCTGCACACACAGTGACGGAAAGTTCAGATGATGGGCAGGTGGGTGGGCTCTGTATGCGCCCAGAGCTTCTCTAAACCGTGCCGGGAGTCCACTCTGCGCCTCCTGCAGCAGTCTCTGCACCACTCGCTCAGACCTCACCCCTGTCTCCTGGCTGAGCTGAGCAGCAGACTTCCCCCCTCTTCCGCAGTCCTCAGGTGGACCAGCCGGGTCAGTCCTGCAGTCACAAACGCCTGTCTCAGCGGAGGGGACTCCAACAGGGTGCTCCTCACCACAGGGTTGTGGAGGAGCGGCTCTTCACCTCCCCGACCGTATGGCTCCTCCCGTGAAAAATACAGCACAGAGCACCAGGCATTCAGCACTGAGCGGTAGAAGGCTGTAGTCCCCGACATGTCCACACCACTCAGGTCTGTGAGGAACAGGTGTTTGTCATGTCCAAACACCTGTTCCTCACAGCAGCTGCCAACTCTGTCCACAGCTGCTGTGGGCTGTACAGCAGACGCTGCACAGTCTATCAGGTCTATCAGCTCCTGTCCACCTTCGTCCACAGGCAGGTAGAGGACCGCCGCTTTGAGCCAGTGGAAGCCCCCTCATAAGAACACCAGGTTCCTCTGAATGTCCACCACAGAGTCTGGAGGCTGCAGGACAGTGAAGGGGTGCCACAGACAGGAGGCTGCCAGAGTGTTGACCACCAGAGCCCTCCCCCTGTACGACAGCTGGGGCGGGGCCCATGTCCACCGAGACAATCGGGCACTCACCTTTTCCCCTCCCAGTTCTTGCCCTGGAATTGTTCATTCCCCAGGAACACTCCCAGGTACATGATCCCCTCTGAGCTCCACTGCAGACAGCAGTCCCCCGGGAAGGACGGGCCTCGCCTGGTCAGAAGAGTGAGAGGAACAGAAGAAGAGTGAGAGGAGCAGAAGAGAGTGAGAGGAACAGAAGAGAGTGAGAGGAGCAGAAGAGTGAGAGGAACAGAAGAGTGAGAGGAGCAGAAGAGTGAGAGGACCAGAAGAGAGAGAGGAGCAGAAGAGTGAGAGGAGCAGAAGAAGAGTGAGAGGAACAGAAGAGTGAGAGGAACAGAAGAGTGAGAGGAACAGAAGAGTGAGAGGAACAGAAGAGTGAGAGGAACAGAGGAGTGAGAGGAACAGAAGAGTGAGGGGAGCAGAAGAGTGAGAGGACCAGAAGAGAGAGAGGAGCAGAAGAGTGAGAGGAGCAGAAGAGTGAGAGGAGCAGAAGAGTGAGAGGAGCAGAAGAATGAGAGGAACAGAAGAAGAGTGAGAGGAACAGAAGAGTGAGAGGAACAGAAGAGTGAGAGGAACAGAAGAGAGAGAGGAGCAGAAGAGTGAGAGGAACAGAAGAGTGAGAGGAGCAGAAGAGTGAGAGGAACAGAAGAGTGAGAGAAACAGAGGAGTGAGAGGAACAGAAGAAGAGTGAGAGGAACAGAAGAGTGAGAGGAACAGGGGAGTGAGAGGAACAGAAGAAGAGTGAGAGGAACAGAAGAGTGAGAGGAACAGAGGAGTGAGAGGAACAGAAGAAGAGTGAGAGGAACAGAAGAGTGAGAGGAGCAGAAGAGTGAGAGGAACAGAAGAGTGAGAGGAACAGAAGAGTGAGAGGAGCAGAAGAAGAGTGAGAGGAACAGAAGAGTGAGAGGAACAGAAGAGTGAGAGGAACAGAAGAAGAGTGAGAGGAGCAGAAGAGTGAGGGGAGCAGAAGAGTGAGAGGAACAGAAGAGTGAGAGGAACAGAAGAGTGAGAGGAACAGAAGAAGAGTGAGAGGAACAGAAGAAGAGTGAGAGGAGCAGAAGAGTGAGAGGAACAGAAGAAGAGTGAGAGGAGCAGAAGAGTGAGAGGAACAGAAGAGTGAGGGGAACAGAAGAGTGAGGGGAACAGAAGAGTGAGGGGAACAGAAGAGTGAGAGGAGCAGAAGAGTGAGAGGAACAGAAGAAGAGTGAGAGGA
>JAVJIX010000022.1:9525000-9585000 GCA_036785185.1 Paratrypauchen microcephalus | reverse complement strand
TCGCTGGAGGATCGCTGGAGGATCGCTGGAGGATCACTGGAGGATCACTGGAGGATCACTGGAGGATCACAGGAGGATCACTGGAGGATCACAGGAGGATCACAGGAGGATCACAGGAGGATCACAGGAGGATCACTGGAGGATCACTGGAGGATCACTGGAGGATCACGGGATGATCACTGGAGGATCACAGGAGGATCACAGGAGGATCACTGGAGGATCACGGGATGATCACTGGATGATCACAGGAGGATCACAGGAGGATCACTGGAGGATCACTGGAGGATCACTGGAGGATCACAGGAGGATCACAGGAGGATCACAAGAGGATCACTGGAGGATCACAGGAGGATCACAGGAGGATCACTGGAGGATCACAGGAGGATCACTGGAGGATCACAGGAGGATCACTGGAGGATCACAGGAGGATCACTGGAGGATCACTGGGGGATCACTGGAAGATCACAGGATGTGCTACTGACCTTCTACCGTGCTTCCATTGAGAGCCTGCTGACGTACTGCACCACCGTGTGGTATGGCAGTTGCACCGTGGCGGACAGGGAGCGGCTCCAGAGGGTAGTCAAGACGGCGCAGAAGATCATAGGCTGCCCTCTCCCCTCCCTGATGGACATTTACACCTCCCACTGCCTCAGCAGAGCCAACAACATCATCATGGACAGCTCCCACCCTGGCTCTCAGTTCTTTGACTTGCTGCCCTCAGGAAGGCGTCACAGTTGCATCAAAGCAAGAACTAACAGACTCAAAAACAGCTTCTTCCCAAGAGCCATAACACTTTGAACACTCACATGCACTGACTCACCCCATACTCCTATCCCCCACTCTCCTCCATCCACCCGTTGTGCAATTACCTAACACAGTGCAATATATCTTATTGGACAATATTTATTAAAGTGTAATAATATAGTTTTTGTAGCATATCCACCTGGGCAATATTTATATCTTGAACTGGGTTTTGTACAATATCCACCTGTTGTTGTGCAATACTTAATTACAGTATAAATATCCTGTGGTGCAATACTGAACACTGTGCTATAGCTTGTTGATAATATTTCATGCAGTACAATATGCTAAACTGAATTATGTGAAATATCTCCCTCTGCAATGTTGAGACTCTCTAGTGTGTGTATAATACTCTAAATAATACTGAACTCTCAATAATACTGCACTAAACTACCTTTCATTATGCAGAATATGTTTACTGCTGCTGCTCTGTATGAATATATCATGTTTGTCACTACCCCATTGTAAACTACTGTTACCTGTGCAATAATCTGTGCAATATTTATACCATACTATGTGCAATACCAAATCCACATGCAACACCGATACCACACCATATTATGTGCAATCTGTGAAATACTCTACTTACACCTTATTTAATCCTACCTGCACCTTTGTACATTGTACCTTGTATTTTTATTACATTTTATTACATATTTTTATTATATTGTTTACTTCTTCCCCTGCACTTTTGCAACACTTTTTTACCATGTACTATTATTGCTGTTATTAGTACTTCTGACTATCTTAGCGAGTCAGCGGTTCTTCTGATCCTGAGCATTTCATTGCATTGTTGACTCTGTGTTGATCCTGCATATGACAAATAAATCTTGAATCTTGAAAGTGGTTGTAATGTGTCACCCCTACTGCAATAACCTGGCAACTAATGCATAGTACAGGAATTTTTTTTTTTTTTTGCACTTATTTGTTTTTTGCACATTTTTTTTTATTACCTATACTGTGTTGTAAATATCGTACTTAAAGGAGAATTAACGTTATTTCGGTAATAAAACAAGTTGTTTTACTCACCCATAGCACTTTGGTGTCATTTGGAGCATTTCCGGAGATGTTTTAGTTTAGCGATCTCCATAATGTGAGTTCTCGGGGCATATGTTTGTGGTCTCCAAATAACACAAACTTTAGCACTTTTCAAATCATAGAAGCTCGATGTCTTAGTCTACACTTTTGTTTGAGTCAAAAGTGGCCTGTAATCTGAGATTTATCCATAGTTTCGAGTAGATGAGGAGGACAGTGCGCATGTGCGGAGTCACATCTTATTTCGCTCTCAGCTCTCGGGACCCAAACATGAAACGCAAAACTGTAAATTATGGATAAATCTCGGATTACAGAACGAAAGTGTAGACTAAGACATTGAGCTTCTATGATTTGAAAAGTGCTAAAGTTTGTGTTATTTGGAGACCGCTCGGGGCTAGGGGTGTAAATCAGACACTTCATGCCAATTCGATACAATATCGATTTCTTAAGCCAACGATTCGATTATTTTTGATACTTGAGAATTCCCCACGATTCGATACGATTCGATGTGATTCGATTCAATGGTGCATAGTTTTCACTTTATGTATTAACTCATTGAGTGCCGTGACGAGTTTTGACGTCATGTTGAAACCAAACGTTGAGTGCCGTGACGGATATATTCGTCAAGGACGTTTTTCAGCGGGGATCGCTAGAATACGACCTGGAGCAACTTTGAAGGTGTAATTCACGTCTCCCAACCTGTAGGTAGCGATCTTGTATCATTATTTGCTGATCGGAGACGCGGAAGAGAGGAGGAGTGTAGTTTGTGTACTGTGTATTGGCCAGAGGAGCAGGATGGTGAGGCGAGGGGAATCCGGAAAAGCAGAGGACTCTTGATCAGCGCCTATGGAGCGATCTGATCGCTCTTGGGACCCAAGATCCTGGATCAGAGGATCACAGAGACAAGCCGGATCAAGCAGCGAGGTCAGGGCCAAGATCTGCTGTCCCCGAGGCAGGGGACGTGTCATGTGTGCGCTGCGCAGAGCAGGGACTCTGATCAGAACTACGACAGCGCCAAAGAAGAAGTTTACTGACTTGGAGCAGTAGATCCTAGTCTCCAAAGATGCATGAGATGAGAAGAATTAAGTTTACATGATGCTGCTGTGTGGTAATTGTAATGAATGAAGCTATATGTGTGTGTGCGTGCGCGTGCCTGCGTGTGTGTGTGTAGCTGTGTGTGTGTAAAGGTTTATGCATGGGCTTGTGTGTATGTACATAGTTTTTATTATGGGTCTGTACTCTGAGCCTCAATATTGTTGTGAAGTGACAAAGTTCTATTTTATATGAAAAGATATTATTATATCCTGTAAACATCTCTTGGCACTATTGATTTGAAGGAATTTTCAATTCACAGAGCCTTATATTCTTATATTTGTAAATAAAAAAATGTACTTTGTCATCAAAAATCTCTTTCTCTGTTGTTTTAGATGTTTGAGGTGTCACTAAATCCATAAATATTGACGTCAAAATCACAGATCCGAAAAGGTTAGAAACATAATTTTTTTCTAGGTGAAAGAAGAGAGGCTACACTTTATTTTGATGTGTACCATGTTTATATAGTCAAAGAACTCAGTATTCTGTGGGTCTTGGAAAATCAGTAAAAATACACTAAAACGTCCGGCACTCTGGGGGATAGAATTCTGAAAACAGGCCGGCACTCAATGAGTTAATGATGTTTTGAATAAATTTTATTACAGAAAAATTTGATTCAATTCGATTCTCTTGTGGACGCATCGATGCATTTGGATCGTCGGCTGTAGGATCGATGCATCAATACGAATCGATTATTATTTACACGACTACTCGGGGCGTATATTACATGCCCCGAGAACTCGCGTTACGGATATCGTTAATCTAAAACATCTCCGGAAATGCTCCATATGACACCAAAGTGCTATGGGTGAGTAAAACAACTTGTTTTATTACAGAAATAAGGCTCAGATTGTAAAAAAAACTTTAATTCTCCTTTAAATGTCTGCACTGAAGTGAGATGCTTTCAATCTCATCGTGAGTATGTATGATGTAAATTGTACATATGAATAGTGATAATAAAAGGCGTTCTATTCTATTCTATTCTATTCTATTCTATTCTATTCTATCACTGGAGGATCACTGGAGGATTGTGGGCAGATCTTCTCCAGCAGCAGAACAATGAAATGGTGGCCACAGGCACCGTACGTACTGGAGATTCACCGATACCGGAATCAGATATCAGCGCCGATATTGAAAAATTCGCTGGATCAAGAAGTGTGAGAGAGACAGAGGGAGGAAAGAGAGGCAGATAAAATGAGTTTGGGAGAATGTCTGATCTGGTCTGACCTCGGCACTGAACAGACTGAACTGTAAACACTGAATATGGAAACTTTCACATGACATGAATTCAAATGATTTTTCCACCGTCTGAAGTGGAGATAAACACTGAACCCTCCTTTTGTACTCAGCGTCGTGTTTGGTGTTATAATAAAACGGTTTCTTGACATTTTTGTGGCAACTTTAATGCAAACTGTGTACAGATGCAGTTTTCTGGTCAAACCCTCAGGCCCGACCTTCACAGCTTTACATTTATATAATTACGCCTGATTTGACATCGGTCTCTTGCTATTTTCTGCTACTCATTTAGAATTTACTACACCGTTTATCTTTGTTATTACAATACGCTGTGAGCTACTGTGTCCAAATAATTTCCCTTGTGGAGCAACAAAGTTTGTCTAAGTCTAATTAACAAAGCTGGAATTGGGTCAAAAACACGTCTCGCCCTGCCTCTGTGCAGGTGAATCCGGGTCTGGTTAGTTTAGTAGAGATTGACAATTCCAGGGCTGAAACGATCCAAAATCTACTGAAAACATGTTTAAAAACACAATAAATCACTTCCTGTAAGATATGTGGTCCTAAAACCGATACATATCTGATCTTTTGGCATGCGACTTCAGTCTGAACGACCAGGTCGCGTTTATCCGACCTGGGCGTGTTTCCTCCAGCGAGAGTGGTACAAGTAGGCGCTCACAAACGTACACAAATGTTCTTCTCGTCATGCCAAAATAGTATCAACTCCGTGTCAGTGAAGTGGCGAAGCACGTAGCAATCCCACCACTCTTGGCTGCGACTCCCCATCAACATGTTCCTTTCTACGGATGTTGATGCCACTGCCCCACAAAACGCCGCGGCCAAAACCTTCTCCTTCTCTTCCTCCGTCTCCTCCTTAAAACAAATAAGCTGTACATGTTTTGGCTCCGGTACGACAGCAGCTTTAGGCAACTTCCGTAAACACTGAGCACGCTCGCTGCATGTGACGTCGTCGTGTCCTCCAAGGTGCATGCGGGACACTTTTGGGGCGTTTAACATTCACACTGGAGTTCACATACAAGTCGCATTTAATTGGAAATGTGAACGACCTCACAAAATAATCGGATTTCACAAAAAAATCGGAATTGAGCATTAAGCCCTGCAGTCTGAACGTATCCATATGCGATCGACTGACACTCGTGCAAGCCTGCGAGTGACTGGGAGACCGCAATCAACTGGTTGGGCACCCCTGGTTTAGATGGTGACGGCGTTTTGGGGGTTTAAAAACCATTGCACATACAGCTACAGACACAGCACAGTTTGTAGAAGAGCTCAATAAATTCTGTGCTCGGTTTGATGAGGTGGATTATTCTGCTGAATGTGAGAGACTCCTGGGAGAACTTCCAACAGCTGACCAGGATGCACCACCCCCTTTTACATTGGAGGATGTGAGGCTCCAGCTCAGCAGGTGCAAGCTGGGCAAAGCCCCCGGTCCTGATGGCATCTCAGCTAAGGTGCTGAAGAACTGCACACAGGAGCTATCTCCTGTTCTTCACTCCCTGTTCAAGGAAGTCTTTGTCACAGCCACCATTCCAACCATCTGGAAAACATCCACAATAATCCCTGTACCAAAGAAACCCAGGCCTACGGAGCTCAACCACTACCGACCTGTGGCACTCACTTCCATCATAATGAAGTGCCTGGAGAAACTGCTGCTACACATCATCTTGCCGGTTGTTGGCCCGCAACTAGACCCACTCCAATTTGCCTACAAAGCAGGGAGGGGCACGGAGGATGCTGTAGCCTGTCAGCTGCACCTCTTCCTCCAGCACCTAGACTCTCCAGGACACTTCGCCCGGATCCTCTTTGTGGACTTCAGCTCAGCCTTCAACTCCATCCAGAGGCACCTGATGATCCAGAAACTGCAAAAACTCAGTATCTCCACCAGACTGATCCATCTCATCCATAACTTCCTCAGCAACAGACAGCAGGTTGTATGGTTGGGCACGACCACATCCTCTGCTTTCACCATAAACACCGGTGCACTGCAGGGATGTGTGCTCAGCCCATTTCTTTACACACTCTACACAAATGACAATATTAGTCCCTCCACAAACATAACATACCTCAAATACTCAAATGACATGGCTATCCTTACCTTGCTCAAAGACAATAATTCAGTTATGGACTATTACAACACAATCACAAAATTCACCAGGTGGTGCAGTGACAATCATCTTCACCTTAATGTCAGTAAAACAAAGGAACTCATTTTCCCCCCTCACCACAGCCACTCATCATCATTAGCAGCCAGACAGTAGAGACAGTCAACACTTTCAAATATCTCAGGGTCACAATAGACACTGCACTTACATTTGATCAACATATCACAGACATTCACAAAAAAAGCCATCAATGATTGTCAATAATCAGAAAACTTAAAGGACTCTATGTTTCTCCACATCTGTTATTACTGTTGTATCAATCCATCATCCAGTCTATTCTGTTGTATTGTTCTACCTGCTTTTTCAATATGCTCACTGTTAAAAAACGGTCTAAACTCATGAAGGTAACTCATATAGCTGCTAAAATTATAGGACTCCCCACACCCAACCTTGCAGATCTCAACAACAGGGCTACTGGACGCTTTGCACTTTCAATAGAACAGGACCCCACTCACCCACTACAGGAACACCTCACCCCTCTGCCCTCAGGAGCACCTCACCCCTCTGCCCTCAGGACGGAGGTACAGGGCGATCAGGTGCAGGAGGGCCCGCTTTGGCAGAAGCCTGATCCCTTCAGCCGTCACATTTTTGAACAACAGGCCCCGCTGAGTGTGCTGTAACGCTTATTGTATGTCTTTGTGTTTGTTGTGTTGTTGCTGTGTGTGTCAAACAGGCTCTGTGTGCAAGTCAAAAACGCCAAAAACTGAAACCGCCCTCCAAAGTGGAAAACTTGAATACGCTCCGCCGTAGTGTTTTTGTCTACACTGCCCAAGATGCAAAACTCTGATCAAATCTGCTGATGTCGCGTACGTGTTTACGTCACATCGGTCCATATATCAGTGTATTTTGTTTGGCAGGACTCCCAGTCCACACCTTGTTGTGCCTTCGTTGGTTTGTAGTCTATCGTGGTCTGAAGCAATAGTTCAACTTCGTCTGACCACACAATTTTTTTTTTGCTACTGGTAGCCATGTTTTGTTTTGCTTTTCGCGGCGCAGATGAGAAGAAGGAAAATTCTACACATGCGCGCGGACATAGTGATAATGTATCACAGCGCCACCTAGCCGCCTGGCATGCATACCCAATCCAATTCCACACACTTTTGCGTCACCGTATGCACGCAGATTTCCTCCTGAAAACGCTCGTCTGGCACAACACTCAAACCAGCTGAATCACTTTTTTAAAAAGCAGTGAAAATATTAGACAAGAAACCATTCTCAGTCCACCACAGCACAATTTTAGACAAGTATAACTTCCTCAATTTTAATAATTTTCTTCATTTTTAATATGGTTGTTTTATATATAAAGTTTTACATGGACTTGCTCCTCCTCCGCTGCAGGATTTTATTAAAACAAAGACTGTCAGTGGGATGAGAACTAGGGCCATGGCCCAGGAGAACTGTGAGGTCCCACACAGATGCACTACATTTGGACAAACTGTGCTCTCAGGCAGAGGCACTAAGTTCTGGAACTCTCTCCCATCATCAATAAGAGAGACTCCAACACTGGACACTTTAAATCACACTTGAAACAGCGGCTAAAGGAAAACCAGACTTGTGGACACTTTAAATGTTTTAATGTTTTAATGTTGGTGTTATTGTCAGTTGTTTTTATTGTCACCTGCCTAGGGACAACAGATGGACATTAGCACTCTTGCTATAATCTGGCGTATTTACACTGTGATGTAGCAGATGTTGTTCATTAATATGCACTGTCCCTATTAAATAAAGAAAATAAATAAATAAACACACCTGTGAATTTGATGTGCCCTGATGAAGACGCAAGTCAAAACGTGTTTGACATGAAGAAATAAAATGATTGCAAAACATATCGCAGTGCCTCGGATCTCTTCTGTTATCTCGTAAGTTATTCTGCCCACTCGGGATCTCCGAAGAGCACCTGAATGCTATTTCACTTAGCGCTGATCCAGAGAGCGCTCCAGCTCCATTTATCTCTTGGCAAATTATTTCCTGTATTACCACATGACATCGCAAGGAGTGTTTTCGGTTTGAGAGAAGACCTCAGGCTAAATCTGCAGGGTTTGTGTGAATGAAACAAAACACAACTCCGGGTGTGTTTGTGATGAGGAAACTAGGTTATAACCAGGCTTGGGGAGTAACGGATTACATGGAACGGCGTTAAGTAAAAGGATACAAAAAAAAGGTAACTGTATTCCCCTACAGTTACAAAGAAAAAGACGTACTCAGATTACAGGTACATTTAGTGAAAATGGGGGTTACTTAGCAGGATTACAATTTGAAAGCATTTTATGTTATTTCATTTTTTCTTTTAAAGCCGGAGGTCATATGTAGGGAAAACAGAACGTACAGACTCACAGCGCGCTCTGTGAAACAAACCCGCGCGCTGTGGAATACACTTGCAGCGACTCGCACTGAACTTCACGCAGGTCGCGCACTACGGACTAAACTTGCAGCGGGCATGGTTTCAAAAAACGCATTTAGCGGGTGGAAATTTAGGGAGAATTTTATTTTTAAAGAAGACAAAGGGAACAACATCACAGTGCAGTGCAAATTGTCCCTTCCAGCGGTTAAACACCTGTCAATGTCCAAGGATTCTACTTCCAATCTCAAGAAACATTTACAGGTAAGATCGCTAATATTAACGCTTTGATACTGACAGGCCCTAAATGTCCTGCTTCAGTCATGTTATGTGTGAATATGAGTCATTTCTTTGTCTTGATTCATTGGTAGGAGCCAGTTTCGAGTTAGCTATCGACTAGCAAACTATTAGCAAGCTAGCTAACGTTTGCGGTCACAAGTACACTTTGTGCATTTGTAGAACGATATTACAATATTTAAACATTATCTAGGCAACATAGTCATGTTAACTGATCCATGAAGACCCTTTAGACAATTCCGAGCAAAGCTGTCGTTAGATGTCGGCCAGCACGCAAGCTGGACGAACATCCTGTCCAGCTGCGGAGATCGGGCAAGATGACTGTCCCGGTAAAACTAAAACTTTAACTGAAAATATAATTTCGTTGAAGTCATAGGTGTTTAGGTGTTTGGTTTAGTGAGTGACCTTGTTTACTAGTGACTTGGCTTATAGTGAGAACAGTTGTTAAAACTACACATAGAACTGTACTTGTCCTCCTAAAAACTTTTAATTGTATTGTAATTTTCTTGTTTTCTTGTTGTTATAGGATATTTGGTGTTAAAGTAATCCAAAAGTAACTGAAAGTAATCAAGTTACATTACAGTGAACCCTCGTTTATCGCGGGGGTTAGGTTCCAGAAATAGCCCGCAATAAGTGAAATCCGCGAAGTAGGACAATTTTATATTTTACAATTATTCTACATGTTTTAAGGCTGAAAACGCTTCACCAGACACATTATACACCTTTCTGAGACTGGTATTAACATTTTCTCACATTTTTCTCTTGTTTAAACACTCAAACTTTTGTAGATTTTCATTAAAATATATTAATAGTGGGGGATGGGGGGGTGGGGGGTGGGGGTACGTGACACGCGGACACGTGTGTTTGTTTTGGTACCACATATCCATGCCATGTGCGAAAGTCGAGTGGAAAGCGACCTGGATATCATTTTGGGCAAGACTCAAGCCAATGCTAATAGTGCCAAACCGCTAACAGACGCCTCTGAGCACCAGTCCTCACCACAAGACCAGGTAAGACCAACCTGCGCTCACAAGAGTTGGTTGCATTTCACCCCGGCTCCAAAATCAGACCGCTATCAATGCGTCGCCAATACTCTCTCTCTCTTCCATGGCTCGTGCAAGTAAACAAAGGCCACACCTCCTGTCACCCAGGCGCTCTCGTGAAGGACATCAGAGACTCTGTCCCTACCATCCCTGGTCTAGACCTGGTTTAGTCCTGGTTTAGACCTGATTTAGACCTGGTTTAGTCCTGGTTTAGACCTGCTTTAGACCTGGTTTAGTCCTGGTCTAGTCTCTTAGCTAATCAGGGCGCAGGACAGAATGTTACACTGTAAAAAAAAAAGTTACACTATAAAAAAAATTGAAAAAAATAAATAAAAATTGAAAAAAAAAATCAGCGAAACAGCGAGGCCGCGAACAGTGAACCGCGATACAGCGAGGGTTCACTGTACTTTAATATTATAGTACCGGGATTACGTTACTGAATACATATTTTAAGGAGTAACTAGTAACTGTACCGGATTACATTTCTAAAGTAACCCTCCCAACCCTGGTTATAACATCCAAAACGAGCGTAATATCGTCGCTTTGAAACAAAACTCGAATCAAAACTCTATCGCAACACTTCCAAATTCCAAAAATAAATCTGTGCATCTGACTATTGAACCATCCGAGATCCACCTGTGCTTCTCTCAATCCCAAACACATATTCTAAACATTTTCCAAACGCCCCTCCCTGCTTTTCTCTCACAGAAAATTGCTGCTCTCTGGTTTGTTGTCTATAATCACCGCTGTGTGTTGGAGCGCATCATTTAATTGTAAAAAATATGCTTTATATAATGCATCTTCTCTAATCACCAAGTGTACACAAATACGGCATAATTATCCAAGGATGTCAGTAAAAAGCTTTGCAGTATTTACCAAATGTTGTATTTTCTGTCCGCTTTGAGCACTTACCTGTTTTCTCCCAATTCTTAAAGTGACTGTCTGTGAGATTTGCGTTTTAAAGAGGAGATATTACGCAAAATCTGATTCTTTGGAGCGTTCTACCGTCAAAAACGTGTCTGAAGAGGTTGCAGATGTCACCCCTGCGTGTTTGAGTAATTCGGTCCTATTCGAGTCGTACATATGGTTATAGCTGTAAGATTGTGTACAAGGCTCCGCCCACAAGCCTCACACATGCCCCCACATGAGACAATTCTCAAAAATATACAAAAACATGATACAAAACTGTACACAGCAACTTGACAAACCTGAAGTAGTTTCAGTAACGTCGTGCAGAGCAATAATAATGTGCTAGTGCTCTGAAGGGGGAGTGACTTAAAGGAGAATTAACGTTTTTTTTTACAATCTGAGCCTTATTTCGGTAATAAAACAAGTTGTTTTACTCACCCATAGCACTTTGGTGTCATTTGGAGTATTTCCGGAGATGTTTTAGTTTAGCGATATCCGTAATGTGAGTTCTCGGGTCACATGTTTGCGGTCTCCAAATAACACAAACTTTGGCACTTTTCAAATCATAGAAGCTCGATGTCTTAGTCTACACTTTCGTTTGAGTCAAAAGTGGCCTGTAATCCGAGATTTATCCATAATTTACAGCTTTGCGTTTCATGTTTGGGTCCCGAGAGCTGAGAGCGAAATAAGCTGTGACTCCGCACATGCGCACTGGCCTCCTCATCTACTCGAAACTATGGATAGAGAGAGTGTTCTGACCAAAGGCGGTTCTTCTGTGGGGGACCTCACAGTCTTCTCTGAAGGAGGCCCTGGTTTTCGGACCACTTGATGTCTTAGGTTTGAAAAAGACAGACATGGGGGGTGGTCTATGTAGCGCTTGTAAATGAAGCATACTTACTTAATGGAAAAGTAACATTTTTTACAATTTGAGCCTTATTTCGGTAATAAAACAAGTTGTTTTACTCACCCATAGCACTTTGGTGTCATATGGAGCACTTCCAGAGATGTTTTAAATTTGCGTTAGCCTAGCGCGACTTCTAGCCAGAGCTCGGGGCATATAATATATTCCCCGAGCATGTAATATGCCCCGTGCGGGCTCCAAATAACACAAACTTTAGCACTTTTCAAATCATAGAAGCTCAATGTCTTAGTCTACACTTTCGTTTGAATCAAAAGTGGCCTGTAATCCGAGATTTATCCATAGTTTACAACTCCGCGCATGCGCACTGGCGTCCTCATCTACTCGAAACTATGGCTAAATCTCGGATTACAGGCCACTTTTGACCAAACAAAATCGTAGACTAAAGACATCGAGCTTCTATGATTTGAAAAGTGCTAAAGCTTGTGTTATTTGGAGACCGCAAACATTTGCCCCGAGAACTCACATTATGGAGATCGCAAATCTAAAACATCTCCGGAAATGCTCCATATGACACCAAAGTGCTATGGGTGAGTAAAACAACTTGTTTTATTACCAAAATAAGGCTCAGATTGTAAAAAAACGTTACTTTTCCTTTAAATTTTCAAAATTAAAAAGATTGTACTTATTTAAAATATTACATACATGAAATGAATTAAGTTAATCACAGCTTTCATGCGTCTCGACATGCTCTCCACAAGTCTTTCACATTGTTCTTGGGTGACTTTATTCCACTTTTGGTGCAAGAACTGAAGTAGCTCAGCTTTGTGTTTGTGTTGGAATTCAACAGACGCTGGAATGGAATGGCTGTAATACATGTAGAGATGCTGATTTCAGAAGAAAAAAAATGCAGTGGACTCTTAGTTTTTTCCAGAGCTGTAGACTGGCCATAAAGCAAATTCAATTTTTAAACTTAATTCTGCATATTCAAACTAACAAACGAATTCTGTTACATCATCCACAATGAATAGTCCCAGTATGGGGTAAATCTTCAAATCCAGTGTGGGTTTTTCTGGTTACGATCTCAGCTCTTGTGGTGGATACAGATAGTTTTACTCTTAAAATTTTCAATACCAACATTTTTTGTCTGTGAATCTTTTAGGAATTGTGTATATCGATTATTTATTTGAAGTAATAATTAATCATAATCTTCACGGAGACTAAAGCAGACCAAGTTCCAGGTCAGATCTGTGGAGAGGCGACCCTGTTCACAGTCAGAATGTTGTTTTTCTAGGTATTTTTGGGCTGTAAAACCACCTGTAATTGAATAAATGTAAAGTAGAGCTGTTTACTGTCACACTGTGGAACATTCAATGACATATCCATAGAAACAAGCAGGCGACGGACCTCCAACCCGAAAGTTACATAATGCACCTTTATATAATCATGTCTATAAAACATTTTCAGTCTTTTAATGTAAAACGGCTCTGCCTTGAACCTGAGAACCTTTTACATTTTTCTCTAGTTCATCTGCAGCGGCGTTGTTGGGTTTTGTTCATTTATTTTCAGTTAATTACATTTCAGAGGCTAAATTAAATCTATGAACCCTCATCATGCCAGACTATGGACACAATAACCAAGCAGTTTATGTTAAAATATCATGTTCTGATTCTCGGAAAATAGAAAAAGTCTCATATCGTGATTGCGGTAACTTTTTTAAGTGTCCATATTACGCTATTGTCGGATCCTCTGTATGTTCTAATGTTGTTTCCTCATCACAAACAGAACTGGAGTTGTGTTGTTGTTTCATTCACACATGTTTAACACACAAACTGTCATGGTTCATGTTTCGTAATTATTGTTTTTGCATATTTTGGTATATCTTATTCCTTTAGTGTAGTGTGCCCTTAGTGTTTTATTTTGACATACTTACTTAAGATATAACAATAAAGCGTTTTCACGTGACATCATAATCCGGAAGTCGGCCGTTTGGAGTGCATTTATGCCGTTAAATAAAAAAAGCAAAATGGTCAAGCATTGTGCGGTCCTCGGCTGTCACAATAGAACGGACAGAGAAAAACACCTGCAGTTCTATCGTTTACCTAAAGTAGTGACCAGCCAGGGTGAACAGACAGGGCGATTATCAAAGGAAAGGAGGCGATTGTGGATCGCCCGTCTCCAACAGAACTTGGATGGGAAAAATCACGACAACATTCGCATATGCTCAGCTCAATTCGCAGCCGGTACGTATTTCATACTGTGCATTGTGAACGCTAATTTTGAACCAATTTGTAGCGACCATGTTTACATAAACAAACACCGACCAAACTAGATCCAAGGCTTAAATGTTAGCTGTAAATACTTGTACATGTTCATGTTCATTTGCTTCATTAGCCCCTACAGTAAATTATATTACAATGTTCATATTGTAATCTTTGTAAAACGTGAATAATAAAAAGCAATATACTCCTACTTACACGTTAGACATACAGTATAATACAAGTATGCCGACCTTTGCCATCAGAATAAAGCTTTTCTCCAATTTTCCGCACATTACGCTCTCGTACCAGCCACAAACAAACTGGTTGTTGCCTCCAGACCTTTAGCGCTCTGAAGGTCCGCAGATCTTCAAGCTCCTCCATTTTTGAAAATTGCGGTAAATTATTTCTTTAATGTGATGAAATATTACATACATCTTTACCGAGGGTCGCATTCGCACGGGATTAATATTACCTATGTAGTTCAGACAGGACTAAATTCCCTGGTAATTATTACTTCATCCCATGATAAAAGGAGAAGTTCAATTTGTCAACTGGACAAAGTTTGTTTGGTTGAAAACGTTTCGCCGCTCATCCGAGAAGCTTCGTCAGCTCTAATAAGAATACTGGTAAGACACTTGCTTATATCTTGCTGTAGGGAGGAGCTACCTAGCTAACTACTTTCAGGAACTTTCCGGATATAAGCAAGTGTCTTACCAGTATTCTTATTAGAGCTGACGAAGCCTCTCGGATGAGCGGCGAAACGTTTTCAACCAAACAAACTTTGTCCAGTTGACAAATTGAACTTCTCCTTTTATCATGGATTCTACCTGGACGACTGAGGGACTTTTCACGCACTTCATCCCATGTAACCCCATAAAACTAATCCCGTCCGAATAGGGATTTTGAGTGGTAAAGATTGACGACTCCTGCTGTAGAGAAACAGAGTTACACTTGGGGGTGAAGGGAAGGTGACGATGTGGCCTCGATGGATGTAGAAGGATGGATCTGGGTTGCAAGGGATCAAAGTCAGATAACATCAGAGATAAAAAGTGTAGGAAGTCAAATCAATGCACTAGTGACGGGACCTTCGGCTCTTTTATAGTATTTGTTCATTTCAAAGAGCCGTTCAAACGACTGGCTCTTTTTATATGTATTTATTTATTTATTTATATGACAGAAGCCGACGTGAGAGTTCATCTACAAACTGATCAGAGAGAGAAATGACCAAGGCCAAGATTTATTTAAAATGGTTCACAGAGAGTGTTTTTGTCCTTTGAAATGATGCGAAATTTGAACAATACAATAGTGATAATTAAAACAACAACAACAACAACAACAATTATAGATTTTTTCCTGTGCACAAAGTTCTCCCTCGTGTTGCCTGCTCTGCTTCTGTGCTGATTCTTCAGTCGGTTCAGGGTCAATCAATAAACCAATGAAATCAATTCCAATGCATACCAATTAGGAAAAAACTGAGAAAAGGACCAACAGTTCACCTTAAGGAACTGTTCAAAAGCGCCGACTCATTCATGAACATCACATCACTACACTGCACCCTGCCACACAGACCATGCCTACGACAAAAAAAAAAAACAGAAAACGTTTAGGAACCTGCGGGTGACGGCTTTCTTTGGGCTCTGTTGGGAAAACTGAGAAAATGGCGTGGTTTTCTTCATCTAGATGTCATTATCATCTTTTCTCCTTTTATAAATTGCCTATTAATTCGTGTATTATAAGTTGTCTACCTTAATTTAAAAAGAGAAAGACATCACTGTACTGTTTCGTTACGTTCGGCTGATCAACAGTTACGACCAGCTGTCTGTAAGTGACATTGAAGACTTGATTAGAGTCCCGTCCCCCGTGGAAAGCTTTGGCAGATTGTGAAGACGCTGCTGCTGAATCCACCGTTTTTGTTTATCACATGCCCAGTGTCGTGGCAAAAGGAGAAAATGAATTTGTCAGCTGGACAAAAGTTTATTTGGTGGGTCGTTCCAGAATTGGAGGACATTTTACGTCCCACCCATCAAATATTAAATAACCCACATACAAAATACTAAAACATACAGTTTCTGAGTGAATTTACTTGTTGTGAGACCAAATCTAAAGAGAAAAGAATGCTTGAAAATAGTTTTTAAAATACAGTCATACCTCACCTTACGAAGTGGTTCCAGAAGTGGTTTCGTAACGTGATTTTTTCGTAAGTAGAGTCGCAATATAAAAGGCCTGATTTGTTCCAAGGCCCCCAATACCCCCCTAAACCCTGTTGAAGAGTGTATTTACAAGTGTATTCACGTTTCGGGGGATTCGAGCGGCTGCGAAGCCGAGCGCGCATTATTTGAATTTTTGAGATTTCGCATTTCGTAACTTGAATTTTCTTTTGCATTCAGAGATGAAAATTTAACGTAAAGGCGTTTCGTAATTTGGATTTTTCGTTATTTGGGTCTTTCGTAAGGTGAGGTATGACTGTACCAAATAAATCTGGAGTACCCCCCAAAATGCTTGCCTGGAAGAATCCATGACTCATCGCTGTACCAGCGGCGAGTCTGGTAATGCTTGGTCCAGAATGCGCTGCTGTTGCGCGTAGACAGACAGCTAAGTGAACCAATCAGAGAACAGTTAACGGACAGCGACGTGAACCAATCAAACAAAAGAAAAGAAAGAAAAGAAAGGCCTCTAGAGCTGTCAGCTGCTGTGGTTTTAAGGAATCGATGTGTTTTAGGTCATTTAAGACCAATTTTACAGCTGAATGGAAGGGACGTTCAGTTCTCCGATGCGCCATCTTGATTCAAAACTGAGGAGGAACTTCCGCTGCCTAAGAGTGACGTTGCGGGCAAAGGCGGGTGCACTGACGTCACCATCTTTGAACGAATCAGAATCGCGGAGTCCGTTGTTAACCGGGGGAGCGAGGGTGGAGCGAGGGTGTCCAAATGGTATCTCGCTGTATAGCAAATACAGAGAGATATCATTTGGCTGGCCAGGTAACCAAAATGCCATTTTCCTCTTGTCCCACCCCTCTAATGACCAAAGTGAATCTCAAATAAACCAGTTAAAATTGAATTGAAATGTCTTGTTTTTTGTATAATTTGTTTCATTGCCATCTCTTGTAACTGTGGGAACATTTGTTTTAATAGACATAATATTTCAAATAATAATTATTATTCATGGAACATGTGTCCCACAACAAGCACCAACCCTGTTACCAGAACATTTTTAGCCTGGTAGAAGAAGAAAGCAGAACCACATGATCCCCTGGACTTGTCATCATCAAACAGTTTTCCAAAAGAATGGGTAGAGCAAAGGTTTGTCTTCTCTTCTATTTTTCATATTTTTATAACATCGTTAGCCTTGATTGAATGTCTCACTGTACCTCATGCAACCCTGTTATGCAAATGATCAGAATAAGACAATTATTTTCATTTACTTATTTGCATAAATAAGTTTTTCCTCTTGATTAGCAGTAACAGCTAAACAGCTTCTACTCCTGAGATAAAGCGAACATTAGTGCGGATTTGCAACCCTGTTACCTGCAACCCTGTTACTGTGATTAGAGGAAATCAATAAATAAACCATATAAATCATGTAATAAAAATTGTACCGTTGATCCGTAAGTTGAGCTAATCAAGCATGTGATAGTTTATTACCCATTATTGATGAATATGTAGCAGAAAATCAGAAAAGTGAAGGTTTATTTTTCAAGAATTTTAAAGCCAAAATGTCCTCTAATTCTGGAATGACCCTGATGGTTCGTTTCTCAGCTCATCCAAGCTGCTTCTTCAGTTCTGGTCAGACGCTGGTGGACACTGCCTATATCTGCCTGAAGGGGGCGCTAACTACAATGAAAATACTTTGAATCTACCACACCTACTTGTTTTCAGTTTCTGTTAGTTAGTTTGTTTCCCAGTTTTTTGTTTTGTTTTGTTTTTTTCCCTCCAGATTTAGGTTTCATTTCAGGGAAAAATCTTTTTTGAGGGGAGGCAAGAAAGCGTGCGCTCACTTTGCAAAGCGTGCCCTCCTTTTATTAAGTGCTCTCAGTTTACTAAATCGCGCTCGTTTAAATATAACGTGCACCCGTTTACCTAAATTGTGCACCCTGGTTTACTAAATCGTGCGCTCGCTGTATGAAGTCATGCCCTCGTCTATATAAAACATGCTCTTGTTTAAATTTGCTCAAAATGTGTACACGAGATGTATAAAATGTGTGCTCGTTTTTATTCAGTCATTATGCAAATTAAATATTTCCGAAATCGTGGCCACGCTTTAGTAAATTGCGCTCACGAGGTTTATAACGTGGGCACGACTCAATTTTAGCGAGCACACAGTTTTAGTAAGACGGCTCCACGATTTAGGTAAACGAGCGCACGCTCTATTTACACGGACGCGCGACTTACTAAAATGAGGACGCGATTTCACAAAACAAGGACACGCTTTGCAAAGTGAGTGCACGCTTTATTGACAGCCCCCCAAAAAAAGATTTTCTGTGAGCCTTTACAGGCCCCGTGGATTTCCCAGTGTCGGTAACTCCACCGGAAGTCGTCATCCACATGGTTCCACACACCTTCCGGTAAAAGTGAATAGAGCCTATTGAAGACAATGAATGATGTGACATGACGACAGGAATGCTCAGACTTTGATTTACGGACTTAAAAACAGCACAGGAGACATTAACACACATGACTTCTTTCGCTATAAATCTGGGAATTTTAAAATCACATGTTTTTATGGGGCTTAGAAGGAACAGACTTACAAAAAAACACTTAATCAAACAAGCATGAATGAAGCAAAATACAACTGTGTTTTGAGAAAGTAAAAGGGTAAAAGTTGAGAAAAGTCTTTGCACTTGGCACAATATTAGACTTAGATTTAGACAAACTTTATTGATCCACAAGGGAAATTGTTTTGGGTATGGTAGCTCACTCATCAAATATAATGTATGATATATAACAGAGGCTAAAAGAACAAAAAGAAAAATAGATGGAAAAGCAACCAAAGAGCAATAGACCAGTGTCAGATGAGACACAATTATATACATAAGATAATGATAATAAATATATATGTACAAATCAGATTTAAATAGAAAAGTAGTAGTCAAATATAAAATACAGTATCAAATATGATGTTCAGTACCAGCTGTATACAGTTGTAGGGAGCATTATCTGTTACATAAGGGTGAGTTGTTGTACACTTGTATGGAGTATGGTATGAATGTCATCCTGTACCTGTCGCTGTTTGAGCGGAGCTGTAGGAGCCTGTTGGAGTATTATCTCCACTGTCCTTCTGTGGTCTGGTGCAGTGGGTGAGCAGGAGTGTCCATGATGGAGAGCAGTTTGTCCAGTGTCCTTCTGTCCCTCACTGTGTCCAGCTCACAGCCAATCACGTGACCAGCTTTGCAGATCAATTTGTCAATCCGTCCGATGTCTCTTTTACTGGTGCTGCTCCCCCAGCAGACCACAGCGAAGTCCAGGGCGCTGGCCTTTTCCACCTTCAAGGCACCCAAAGCGCTTTACAACACCAGTGTATGCAGACACTGGGGGCGAGGTGGGTTAAGTGTCTTGCCCAAGGACACAACGGCAGCATTCAACCTGTGGGTCAGTGGATCTGACCGCTCAACTACTGATGTTTCTTATGTCAAGAGCGGGATTTGAACCACCAACCTTTGGATCAGTGGACAAACGCTCTACCAACTGAGCTACTGCCGCAGAAAGACCTGAAGAAAGAGCGTTTAACTGTAAGAATGAACTGTGTATGTTTATTGGGATGTATGTGTCCTTTGGTAGACAAGGAGTACTTCATAACTGATGTAATGACTGTGAGTATGTGAAGATTGGGGAAATTGTATGAATGGATGTTACATGGGTTGCAAGTTTAAACGCACTGTAAATATAGCACTCTGACCCCTCCCCCAGAGGACTACAGATGGAAATGAGCTGTAAAGCTAGAATCTGGTACAAGCATCTCTGCCTTTGTAGTCTGGTTAACACCTGACCATATCACAAGTGAGATATGGGTCTGGAAACTCGCTTCGAAAAATCCCGTAGCGGAGGTGTGGTTAGCGATTGCCAACGGCCGTTTATTGGGCGTTATGAATGTCTATCATTGAGCGTATACGTAAGTCCAGAACCAATCATGTCAGTTGTCAGTTCAAACTACAAGCTTCCGTTTGTCATGTAGTACGCGTCACCGTCTTGCCACACCTCCCCCGCTCTCTGATTGGGGCCCTAAATCTGGGACTCTCGCTTGGACGAGTTTCCAGGCCGCCTTCCAGTTCGAAACGAACGGAAGCGGCCTGGGAATTCCCAGGCTACTGCCTTTGTGCTTAATGCAACTGTACATTGTCCTTATGAATAAATAATAAATAAAAATAAATAAAAAATAATTACAGTTGTCCCTCCAGTCCAGCCTGTTGTTCACATGAACGCCGAGGTACTTGTAGCGGTCCACGATCTCCACCTCGTGACCCTGGATGGTAATGGGCTCCACAGGTGACCTCATCCTCCTGAAGTCCATCACCAGTTCCTTGGTCTTGTCCAAGTTCAGGAGCAGATGGTTTGCCTGGGACCACTCTGCAAAATTTGCAATCAGCGTCCTGTACTCCAGCTCCTGTCCATCCCTGATACAACCTACAATATGTACTTTAACTTCAGTTTTAAACGCAGTACTTATTGTCAGTTTTAACACATGTATTTGGCTGCCTCTTTAACATTAATTGGACAGAACCAGGCTGTGCGCAGGAAAGACAACGATCCTTCAGTCCTGGAAATGTCTATAGACTGATTTTTGGATATATATTCTCAGCCCGTGTTGTGTTTTGGCACATTTATTCAACTCTTTACCAGAGGATGTCACTGTGGTTGACTGTAGCTGTATCTTTTTGAACATTTTACAAAAGTTTGAAAAATATTTGCAGATTTGCCGACTGAAAAGTGTCATTCAAAGTCCACATTATGCAAATGAATTCTGGATTAATGAGACTTTAACAGTTCCATGGTGTTTGTACAGTGCTCTGTCACTCACTGCTGTTTGTATGAGAGAAAGCTTTACTGTGTAATTGAAGGATTTTATGAGCAACTCAAATGGAACCGGGGTGATTGGAGAAACTTTACCGACAGAAAATACAAGGCTTTTGGAGTTTTCAAGTCAAATCATTAAAATTTAATAAAACATTGTTTTTACAAGCAGTTTTGTCTTTTTGTGAGGAGTTTGCATGCGCTCCCTGTGTCTGGGTGGGTATTTTTTGTTAGAAAAAGATGTAAGTATGTTGTGAGGGAACAATGTTTTAACGTCACTATTGGTGTTATTGTCTGGAAAAGGGAAGAGGGGCAGAGAACATAAGATTACTCTTCTTTCTGCTCCTTCCAGTCAGTTATTGTAATGTTATCACTATAGTGCTGCCAGGCGATTAAAACATTGATCTAATTACAGGATTTGTAAAAAATTAATCAAATTAATCGCATTTTAAGAATGTAAGAGAGACAGAGATTGAGAGGGAGAGATAGAGAAATTGTGAGTGAGTGAGCGTTTCCCAAATTCTGCAGCGTCGTTTGTTGGTTTTTTTGGTTTGGTGGTTTGGTGATTTGTCGATTTGTTGGATTGGTGGTTTGGTGGCTTGTTGGTTTGGTGGTTTTGTGGAGGATCAGCTCCTCCAAATCCGAGGCCATGGTTCTCGACCGGAAAAAGGTGGCTTGCCCTCTCTGGGTGGGTGGAGAGTCCCTGCCTCAAGTGGAGCAGTTCAAGTATTTCGGGGTCTTGTTCACGAGTGAGGGGAGGATGGAGCGTGAGATTGACAGGCGGATCGGTGCAGAAAGTTTTGAAAATTTTAATCGCAATATTCATCTAAAACGATTTAAAGGTCCCATGGCATGAAATTTTCACTTTCTGAGGTTTTTGAACATTAATTTGAGCTCCCCTACCCTGTTTAGGCCCCCCCCCATGGCTAAAAGTTGCGAAATGTCTAAACTGAGCATTTGCGGTCCTTTTCTGCGTTACACAAAACCAGTGTTCAAACGGACGAGTTCGGACAAGGCACCTGATTGACGTCAGATCGGCAAATGCAGCTCCAGCCCCTCCCTCTGTCTCCGCTCAGCGTCCCTGTATATCCCGCCCATAGAGTTTGGACTGTGAATGCGCTAGACAATGCGAAATGCGTTTTTTTATTTGCCTGGAGGCACGTCCGAGTGTTTCTAGGCTCGGAAGTCCTTTATCTGAGCCTCTGGACCTTTGAACAGCAGTGGTTTAATTTTATTTTATGTGGAAATGTGTTTATTTTTCAATGGAACGCTTGAAATCTCTCCCCCCGTGCAAAAACAAGGAAATGGATCAGCTGAGAGCTCAGAGCCGAGAGCGGAGACTTTGGCCACGCCCCCACCCTCTATTATTGGCCAGCTTTTTTCTCCTCATTTGCATTCAAGCAACAACTCCCATTATGACCTGTTCTGAGGGAGAAAAATTACTCTTTCTCATCTTATCTCTGTTTCTCATGCACTGAGTGTTGATTTTGAAGAAGGATTCATTTACAGTATTAGGGAACCATTAAGGAGCCATATAAAAGCATCAAGAAGTACCATGTCATGGGATCTTTAATAAAAGAAACATGTGCGCTGACTTCTCCGTTAGAAAACTGTGGTGTCCAATGGGAGCTGACATCGCCGCAAACGTCGTCACAACAAAGCGTCGCCTGTTGTGGGCTCCTCCCATGGATAGCTGCACATCACACTAGAGCAGAGCGTTTTTTTTAAATTTGTACCAAAATAAATACACAGCAGAACCCTACGATAAAAGGAGAAATTCAATTTGTCAACTGGACAAAGTTTATTTGGTCGAAAACGTTTCGCAACTCATCCGATTTGCTTCGTCAGTTCTGGTTAGAGTGCTGAAGGACACTGCTTATATCTCGCTACAGGGAAGAGCTAACTACACTGAAATTATTCTGAAACTATCCCACCTGAGTTTCTGTCTTTTGTATTTCCAGTTTTTCTCTGGCGTCTAGTTTAGCATACCCATTCAAAACCCTAATGGCTGTTTTTACACCTCTGGACCTGACCTGCTGCCCTATTGTTTCCTTTGTTTGTTTTGATTTCGGTTTGAGAATGGAATTATATCTGACTCCCCTATTCCTGTTTAAAGAAGGATTCTCTTTTTTTGTGACAAAAATAGCCTCTTTAACTCCCCTCTCAAACCAGTTCTTTTCTCTGGCTAAGATCTGAACCTCACTGTCCTCAAAGAAGTGGCCTGTGGCTTTTAGGTGCAGATGTACGGCAGACTCAGGTCCACTCTGGTTCTCACGTCTGTGTTGGTACATCCTCTTGTGAAGTGGCTGTTTTGTTTCTCCAATGTAGCGCTCACTGCAGTCTTCACTACACTGAATGGAGTAGACCACATTGCTTTGTTTGTGTCCTTTGGGTGGACTAGTTTATAAAACTGAATTAAACAAATACGTCACAGTGGGCGTGTACCAGTGAAGTCTTGAATACCGGAGAACAAAGACGACTTGGACGAAAACTTGGACGAATCACTCTAAAGGAACTTCAGAAGGGTCAACGAGAAGGGAACTATATACTATAACCACTATTTAAACATCTAACACAGTTAAACGCTCTGAAAAGTCCACTTTGGAGAAGAGGTCCACTTTAAGACAAATCTGCAGTAATTCATTTTTACTTTGAGAACAATATTCTATTTTAACTTTATTTTTATTCAGTTTCTTGTGCTGGTCGTCTGCATGTTTGTACTGAAAATAATCTCTCTTTGGGGATGAATAATTAGATGATCCAGTGTCCCTCGTTCACTAAAATGCACGGATGTCTGATCTGAAGTGTGCTTTTCTCACTCGGACAGTTTTTCATTTTGTTTCTTTAACTAAATTCCACATGGACTGACCCGCACGACCCCGGGAAGACGATTATCGCTGCACTAATGACATAAGATCTAATAACAAGATCCAAGAGAAACAAATTAAGAAATGACCCAAAGTATTTCTCTGTCTCCTCATGTCCTCATGTCCCCTCTGTGTCCTCATGTCCCTTCTGTCTCCTCATGTCCCTTCTGTCTCCTCATGTCCCTTCTGTGTCCTCATGTCTCTTTATATCCCCTCTGTATACTCATGTCTCTTTATGTCCCTCTCTTTGTCTCCTCATGTCTCTTTATGTCCCTCTTTTTGTCTCCTCATGTCTCTTTATGTCCCTCTCTCTGTCCCCTCTGTCTCCTCCTGTCTCTTTATGCCCCTCTCTCTGTCCTCTCTGTCTCCTCATGTCTCTTTATGTCCCTCTCTCTGTCTCCTCATGTCTTTTTACGTCCCTCTCTCTGTCTCCTCATGTCTCTTTATGTCCCTCTCTCTGTCTCCTCCTGTCTCTTTATGTCCCTCTTTCTGTCCTCTTTGTCCCTCATGTCTCTTTATGTCCCTCTCTCTGTCCCTCATGTCTCTTTACGGCTCTCTCTCTGTCTCCTCCTGTCTCTTTATGTCCCTCTCTGTCTCTTCATGTCTCTTTATGTCCCTCTCTCTGTCCCCTCTGTCTCCTCATGTCTCTTTATGTCCCTCTCTCTGTCTCCTCATGTCCTCTCCGTCTCTTTATATCCCTGTCTCTGTCCTCTCTGTTTCCTCATGTCTCTTTATGCCCCTCTCTCTGTCTCCTCCTGTCTCTTTATGTCCCTCTCTGTCTCTTCATGTCTCTTTATGTCCCTCTCTCTGTCCCCTCTGTCTCCTCATGTCTCTTTATGTCCCTCTCTCTGTCCCCTCTGTCTCCTCATGTCTCTTTATGTCCCTCTCTCTGTCCCTCATGTCTCTTTACGGCTCTCTCTCTGTCCCTCATGTCTCTTTATGTCCCTTTCTCTGTCCTCTCTGTCTCCGTCATGTCTAATTATGTCCCTCTCTCTGTCCCTCATGTCACTTTATGTCCCTCTCTCTGTCCCTCATGTCTCTTTATGCCCCTCTCTGTCCCCTCTGTCTCCGGCATGTCTATTTATGCCCCTCTCTCTGTCCCTCATGTCTCTTTATGTCCCTCTCTCTGTCCCTCATGTGTCTTTATGTCCCTCTCTCTGTCCCTCATGTCTCTTTATGTCCCTCTCTTTGTCCCTCATGTCTTTTTATGTCCCTCTCTCTGTCCCTCATGTCTCTTTATGTCCCTCTCTCTGTCCTCTCTGTCTCCTCATGTCTCTTTATGTCCTCTTTCTGTCCCCTCTGTCTCCTCATGTCTCTTTATGTCCCTCTCTCTGTCTCCTCATGTCTCTTTATGTCCCTGTCTCTGTCTCCTCATGTCCTCTCCGTCTCTTTATGTCCCCGTGTGTCCTCATGTCCTCTCCGTCTCTTTATGTCCCCCTGTGTCCTCGCTCCTCAGCAGGATGAATAGAAGTAGAATTTTAACAGTGCAGAACACATCAGCGTGTGTCCATTAGGCGCCGAGGCCCCGGGGCCCGGCTAAATCAGAACAAATAGAGCCCCGGCCGTAATCACCGCGGCATTAGAAACCTGGCGCCGTTAGCTGCAGCGCCGTTAGCTCCTTTAGCGTTCGCGTCGTTAGCGTCGTTAGCGCTGAGTGATAGCGAGAAAGACAACAGGGGAGGCCGGAGCGGAGTAAATTGACTGTGGTGATTGAGACGTAGCAGGATGATGCCAAGTGTGTGCGCAGGCCCCAGTGCATTGTGGGATGTGTAGTCCTTGCCACACTTGCTCAAAAAGCTCATTCCTTCCACTTCAGCGCTCTTCTGGGCTCAAGGCAAAAATGATCCATCTGAATTTCCAGGCATCGCCAAAAGGGGTCGATCAGAATTTGCACACGTCGCTGAAAAGGTCTCGTCAGCAGGGTTACCGCGGGACACCGGCGAAGTGTGGCCGTATTATCCACTCAGCATTGGAAAGGAAATCAGAAAGTATAGGCGCTCTCAAGGCTCAAAGTATAACTAAGCCCGGTACGCGCTCTCGAGATTCTCAAGTCTGTCTGGTCCCTTAACCACTTGTAGGACTCCTAGCAGACAAAGTTTCTTCACTGATTACAGGATTTTCAAGTCTTAAAACAGACCTATTCTGCGAAATCACCTTTTCAGAACTTTTAACCACGTTTTAAACAATTTCCCTTGTGGATCAATAAAGTTTGTCTAAGTCTAAGTCTTATTGTTGTTGCTCACCCGAAGTTAATTATTATTAGTCTATCTCAGGGGTGCCCAACCGGTCACTGCGGTCTATGAGTCGACCGCGGGCCGAGTGTCAGTCGATCGCCAGGGCTTAATCCTTAATTCCGATTTTTTTGGAGAAATCCGTTTTTTTGAGCATGTGCCCCAGAGGACTAAACCAGGACTAAACCAGGTCTAAACCAGGACTAAACCAGGACTAAACCAGGTCTAAACCAGGTCTAAACCAGGTCTAAACCAGGACTAAACCAGGTCTAAACCGGGACTAAACCAGGTCTAAACCAAGACTAAACCAGGTCTAAGCCAGGACTAAACCAGGACTAAACCAGGTCTAAACCGGTACTAAACCAGGTCTAAACCAGGATTAAACCAGGTCTAAACCAGGTCTAAACCAGGACTACACCAGGACTACACCAGGATTAAACCAGGTCTAAACCAAGACTAAACCAGGTCTAAACCGGGACTAAACCAGGTCTAAACCAGGACTAAACCAGGTCTAAGCCAGGACTAAACCAGGACTAAACCAGGTCTAAACCGGGACTAAACCAGGTCTAAACCAAGACTAAACCAGGTCTAAACCAGGACTAAACCAGGTCTAAACCGGGACTAAATCAGGTCTAAACTAGGTCTAAGCCAGAACTAAATCAGGTCTAAACCAAGACTAAACCAGGTCTAAGCCAGGACTAAACCAGGACTAAACCAGGTCTAAACCGGTACTAAACCAGGTCTAAACCAGGATTAAACCAGGTCTAAACCAGGTCTAAACCAGGACTACACCAGGACTACACCAGGATTAAACCAGGTCTAAACCAAGACTAAACCAGGTCTAAACCGGGACTAAACCAGGACTAAACCAGGTCTAAACCGGTACTAAACCAGGTCTAAACCAGGACTAAACCAGGACTAAACCAGGTCTAAACCAGGTCTAAACCAGGTCTAAACCAGGACTAAACCAGGTCTAAACCGGGACTAAACCAGGTCTAAACCAAGACTAAACCAGGTCTAAGCCAGGACTAAACCAGGACTAAACCAGGACTAAACCAGGTCTAAACCGGTACTAAACCAGGTCTAAACCAGGATTAAACCAGGTCTAAACCAGGTCTAAACCAGGACTACACCAGGACTACACCAGGATTAAACCAGGTCTAAACCAAGACTAAACCAGGTCTAAACCGGGACTAAACCAGGTCTAAACCAAGACTAAACCAGGTCTAAACCAGGACTAAACCAGGACTAAACCAGGACTACACCAGGATTAAACCAGGTCTAAACCAAGACTAAACCGGGTCTAAACCGGGACTAAACCAGGTCTAAACCAGGACTAAACCAGGTCTAAGCCAGGACTAAACCAGGACTAAACCAGGTCTAAACCGGGACTAAACCAGGTCTAAACCAAGACTAAACCAGGTCTAAACCAGGACTAAACCAGGTCTAAACCGGGACTAAATCAGGTCTAAACTAGGTCTAAGCCAGAACTAAATCAGGACTAAACCAGGACTAAACCAGGATTAAACCAGGTCTAAACCAGATCTAAACCAGGACTAAACCAGGACTAAACCAGGATTAAACCAGGACTAAACCAGGTCTAAACCAGGACTTAACCAGGACTACACCAGGACTAAACCAGGTCTAAACCAGGACTAAACCAGGTCTAAACCGGGACTAAACCAGGTCTAAGCCAGGACTAAACCAGGACTAAACTAGGTCTAAACCAGGACTAAACCAGATCTAAACCAGGATTAAACCAGGTCTAAACCAGGACTAAACCAGGACTAAACCGGAACTAAACAAGGTCTAAACCAGGACTAAACCAGGTCTAAACCAGGTCTAAACCAGGTCTAAACCAGGTCTAAACCAGGTCGAAACCAAGACTAAACCAGGTCTAAACCAGGACTAAACCAGGTCTAAACCAGGACTAAACCAGGACTAAACCAGGTCTAAACCAGGTCTAAACCAGGACTAAACCAGGACTACACCAGGATTAAACCAGGTCTAAACCAGGACTAAACCAGGTCTAAACCGGGACTAAACCAGGTCTAAACCAAGACTAAACCAGGTCTAAGCCAGGACTAAACCAGGACTAAACCAGGTCTAAACCAAGACTAAACCAGGTCTAAACCAGGATTAAACCAGGTCTAAACCAGGTCTAAACCAGGACTACACCAGGACTACACCAGGATTAAACCAGGTCTAAACCAAGACTAAACCAGGTCTAAACCGGGACTAAACCAGGTCTAAACCAAGACTAAACCAGGTCTAAACCAGGACTAAACCAGGACTAAACCAGGACTACACCAGGATTAAACCAGGTCTAAACCAAGACTAAACCGGGTCTAAACCGGGACTAAACCAGGTCTAAACCAAGACTAAACCAGGTCTAAGCCAGGACTAAACCAGGACTAAACCAGGTCTAAACCGGGACTAAACCAGGTCTAAACCAAGACTAAACCAGGTCTAAACCAGGACTAAACCAGGTCTAAACTGGGACTAAATCAGGTCTAAACTAGGTCTAAGCCAGAACTAAATCAGGACTAAACCACGACTAAACCAGGATTAAACCAGGTCTAAACCAGGTCTAAACCAGGACTAAACCAGGACTAAACCAGGATTAAACCAGGACTAAACCAGGTCTAAACCAGGACTAAACCAGGACTACACCAGGACTAAACCAGGTCTAAACCAGGACTAAACCAGGTCTAAACCCGGACTAAACCAGGTCTAAGCCAGGACTAAACCAGGACTAAACCAGGTCTAAACCAGGACTAAACCAGATCTAAAGCAGGATTAAACCAGGTCTAAACCAGGACTAAACCAGGACTAAACCAGGACTAAACCGGAACTAAACAAGGTCTAAACCAGGTCTAAACCAGGTCTAAACCAGGTCTAAACCAAGACTAAACCAGGTCTAAACCAGGACTAAACCAGGTCTAAACCAGGTCTAAACCAGGCGTTTTCACATCAACTCTCAAGGCTCAAACTATAACTAAGCTCCGGTACGCACTCTCGAGATTCTCAAGTCTGTCTGGTCCCTTAACCACTTGTAGGACTCCTAGCAGACAAAGTTTCTTCACTGATTACAGGATTTTCAAGTCTTAAAACAGACCTATTCTGCGAAATCATCTTTTTAGAACTTTTAACCATGTTTTAAACAATTTCCCTTGTGGATCAATAAAGTTTGTCTAAGTCTTATTGTTGTTGCTCACCCGAAGTTGCATTTAGGGCGATTCGTGTATCTTTGGGCAATCTTTAATTGCTCATTTTCAAGGCGCCATATCGCTGATCGGCGCCTGTTTTCACCGCCACTGCCACACGCTTGCTGCTCTGTACTTACTTCGTTCTCTAATTTAATTTTCTCAAAGGTTCTATAGTGTAAAATTGACTCCTGTGAGCGTTTAGTTATGTTAGACTGCTTTTAGCTCCTCAAAAACAGACCTGGATTTGTGTTTCGTTTCATTTGCACATGTTTGACTAACACTTTATTATTAGTCTATCTCAGGGGTGCCCAACCGGTCGATCGCGGTCTATGAGTTGATCGCCAGGGCTTAATGCTCAATTCCGAGTTTTTTGTGAAATCCGTTTTTTTGCGCATGTGCCCCGGAGGACTAAAGCAGGTCTAAACCAGGACTAAACTAGGTCTAAACCAGGACTAAACCAGGACTAGACCAAGACTAAACCAGGTCTAAACCAGGTCTAAACCAAGACTAAACCAGGTCTAAACCAGGACTAAACCAAGTCTAAACCAGGTCTAAACCAGGTCTAAACCAGGACTAAACCGGGACTAAATCAGGACTAAACCAGGACTAAACCAGATCTAAACCAGGACTAAACCAGGTCTAAACCAGGTCTAAACCAGGACTAAACCGGGACTAAACCAGGACTAAACCAGGACTAAACCAGGACTAAACCAAGATTAAACCAGATCTAAACCAGGACTAAACCAGGTCTAAACCAGGTCTAAACCAGGACTAAACCAGGACTAAACCAGGACTAAACCAGGACTAAACCAGATCTAAACCAGGACTAAACCAGGTCTAAACCAGGTCTAAACCAGGACTAAACCAGGACTAAACCAAGACTAAACCAGATCTAAACCAGGACTAAACCAGGTCTAAACCAGGACTAAACCGGGAATAAACCAGGACTAAACCAGGACTAAACCAGGTCTAAACCAGGTCTAAACCAGGTCTAAACCAGGTCTAAACCAGGTCTAAACCAAACCAGGTCTAAACCAAGACTAAACCAGGTCTAAACCAGGACAAAAACAGGACTAAACCAGGTCTAAACCAAAACTAAACCAGGTCTAAATCAAGACTAAACCAGGTCTAAACCAGGACTAAATCAGGTCTAAACCAGGACTAAACCAGGACTAAACCAGGTCTGAACCAGGACTAAGGACTCTTGGTAGCTCTCGGCACACCATCAACCTCAAAAGTAGATCCCGGTTAAAAAAAAAAGCACCCCTGGTCTATCTACATCTCCACAGCTTAAAATGCTCTGTTCCACCTTGTGATGTCACGTAGTGGTGGTTTTCAAGCTGCCTTTTATCTTAAGCTCAGTAGAGATTGGCAAATCCAGAGCTGTCATTGTCCTAATGATTCTCAGTGACATCACGAGGTTGAACAGAGTTTTGTTTTCTGTTTGAGAGAAGAACTCAGGCTGAATATGCAGGGTTTGTGCCATTAATTATGTGTGAATGAAGCAAAGCAAAACTTGTCTAAATTATAAAATAGCCATGATTAGAGTAATATAATAAAAGATATAGATTTAATTTTGTTAAATTTAGAACTACGTCCTGTATTTTGTACTTTGCTTTTCAACCTTTTTTCGTCAAACTTCCACTTTGTGATAAAACTGTAATAAATATTTACCACAGCTACTATTCCAACAAATCAAATACAAAAGCTGAAAACCTGTCATACGCACTCAAATCGAACCAGAGATACAGAAACGATGACGTTCTGGACCACTTCTATTTGCAGAAACGAGACGCCACACTTGGCATTGGATGGAACGATAAGCAGAAAATGTGCAATTGCTCTGAGCTTTGATTTCTCTGAAAAGTGGAGCCTCTTGTCACGAAAAGGACGCGAGGATGAGACTGGCTATTACTGTGAAAGAGACACTTGGCGTAACTGCGGTATTTGAGAACAGGCCGGCGTTCTCGGCAGTAGTTTTATCGTATGGACAAAACCCTCACCTCAGCCCAACATTTTGCTCTGTTTTGTCACTTATAGGGGAAGTCTCTCAAATATCTGAAGGTTAAAAAAAAAGTTCTTCACGTATTACATTGCAGTTTATTTTATTTTGGTTTTGGAACCTGCATGCCATATGTTAACCCAGAGGTGCTTGCTTGCAAATCCACAAAATTGAAGAGGAGTAGAGGAAAATTGCCAAGAATTTCCATGAGAAGTGGAGGTGTCCGAGCTGTATTGGGGATATTGATGGGAAACATTTAAGTGTAAAACCTCCAGGATGCAGTGGGAGCAAATAGTTTTGTAGTCAAGACCACACAGCTGAGACCACAGGGTCTTGAGACCAGGACAAGACCAAGACCACTGCCCATCGAGACCAAATCAAGACCACCTTTGTCATTTTCTACATTTATTTGTATTTTACAGTTATTTTGACACATATATACTGATGTTTTTTATAAATCTATTTCCATTTTATCTGATTAAATCTGTTCATTTAGGCCAGTAGCGTAATAGGTAGTCACAGGCCCATGTGCGACATTTCGTACCGGGCCCCCTAGTGGTCAACCTCGTGGTCGAGGCTCTAATTCATGCAATACAGTCCTCTAAAAAAGAGCAGAAGCGCAGAGATAGTTTATATACATTATATTGTAAATAAAAACATATGCCACTACATTGGATCCATTACATGGGTAAACATTAAAAATAATTGTATTAATAAAGGGTAATCAAATATTACTACATCAACATTTGCTTTCATGGAATTATGGGAACATTCAAAGTGCTGAAACCTTCACCTTCTGCTGAAACAGCGTAGCTTGCTTAAACTCGAACCATGCAGAAAAAAACCCCTAATTTGACTTATTTATCTGTGCAGAATTCATATGCATACGACCCCCAGTGCGCATGAATTGGGCCAGTAGAAGGCCATCTTACAAGCCTTGCATTGCGCAAAATCGTCAATAATGTCCCCAATATTTAATTCTCTGGCTCTTGTGCCTCTCCTGCCCCGTGCTGCTCCTTAGGTAGGACTTAATAAGTTTGAGTTTGGAAAAAGATCGCTCAGCTCATGCCACAGTGACAGGAAGAAACAACATGAGAGCAGTACACACTTGTGGATGTAACACTGTCATAATCGACCAGTAGCATTTTGGCAAGTTGTAAAACTCATGACTTTTGAGCAATCTCTGATTTAAAATGATCTAAAGGAGTTGTGTTGGGAATGTCGGTGCGATGTCCCTGTCGTAATAGTCAGACAAACGTTTCGCTTTTTGAAACAGTTCATCATCATCAGCTTGTTGAAGGTGATAGGATAGTGAAGTGTCCGGAACACTTGTCAGTAGCTACAACTTCTTCCGCATCCCGTGCGTCAAAACCAAACAACTTTCTTTCATTGATCGCCAGTCCAAAGCACACGGTTTGTCCCACAATAACCAGCATCATCACAACTCTGTAAAATAAAATAATAACTGCACGAGAGCGCACGGAACTTACCCAAGTAGAGCGGGACGAGCGTAGAGACTTGAGAACGAGACATCATCCCGGAATCCAACGAGAAGGGTGCAAATCCCACTTTTTTACGCTCCTGCCGCTTCTTGCAGCCGCTATACTGCAAGAAGCGGCAGTAGAAGGCCGGCATGCTACTTGCTACGGTCGGAACGATGATTGAAATATGCAGCCGCCATTCATTCGAAAAATCAGCCTACCCAGAATTCATTGCTGTATCTCAGTAGAAAGATACTAGCGTAAGGTGACGGCAAAAAACGAACAGAAATAATTGATTTAGCTTTTTATTTGATTGTTGGATTATTAATAGTGAGGTTTATTCAAAGAAAAAAAAAACAGCAGCGTACGGACCCTCTGGTGGCCACGGAACCAGCTATAACCGGCTATAATTATACGTGTGATTTAGGCTTCTAATACGATAAGCAGACTGTACTGCACTTAAACACTCTGCACCCCCTTTTTGGACCCTCCCCCACAGTTTGAGAATCCCTTCTTTAACTCAATTTCCACAGGCACTTTACAGAAAACTGCTTCAAACCCGTTTTTTTCAGGTTTATAAGTGGAGTTATATAAGTGTTTTTTCAGTGGTTTATTTACCAGCCTCTGCACATTTATGTCATGACAAACAGATGGATTTGTGTATTTTATTAGACAAACTTCAGCCACATGTCGCAGTGGGCTTACTCTGGGACGACACTGCAGCATAAATTTGGATTTGTTCTTGTTCTAATCAGAGCGCACTGAAGAGGAAGCCTATGTGCGTTATACACAGGGAGGAGAGAGCGCGAAAAGGTGAGGAGGAGTGCGCCGACGTGAGGTAGATGGACAGGTAGGATGTTTTAAAAAGTACACACTGGTACACGGTTGTACACGCTTTTGAGAACAAGCCACACTTCGGGAGCGTGTGTGTAACTCGTGTAGTAACGAGTGCATAGGCTACAGTGAAGAGCCCCACGCACTCCTGCACACCGGAACATAGACACATGGTAGGATCGGATTGGATTTCTCCAAATCCGATCCCGTTACTCGGCGGGTGGTCTGTCCTATAATCCAAGTGCACATGAAACTCGTGTAATCAGATAATGGTCAGCGACCTGGCCGGCTCCGCTACGCTATGTGGCGCTGTCGTCCAACTACTTCCGGGTGATGGCTACTCAATAAAAACACAACAAACTATGTGGCGGTATACAAAGATGGCGCTCGAGGAGTTTGACGGAGCAGCATTGGTGTACGTGTTGTGCATTCTTTCTTCGCAGCCATGATTTCGCCTGATTTTTCCGGCAACAATCGCTACTTATGACGGTGTCGGCGCCTCCTGCCACTTCCGGGTGAAATCCCTGGCGAAAATTCCAACGCATACGCAGTACGCCAATCCGATCCGATATCATGCACAAGGCGGCACCGAGAGGATTACTATCGGCCTAAGCCAGGGGTTCCAATCGGATTCGGGAAACCAATCCCTATACGATCCTCGAATTCGATCCCAATCTGTTTGCAATCAGATTACGCTCGTCTATGTGCATGCAGTGACTGATTGTAAATTTGCATAACTTCGGAGACGATGCTAGGGCTGCACAATTTTGGAAAAAAATGTAATTATTTTCCTGATAATCTTTGTGATTATATTTGAGATTCATGTTTTAATAAAAGGATCCTGCTCAAAGTTCACATTTTAGAGGTGCATTGTGTAACTTTTCGGGGTGGAGGGTCTGTCAAAAGCTTTTCTCCATGGAGCTGTTTTTGCTTTGTCTGGAATGTTTCACAGTATGGCATTAAACCTTTCTGTCTTCATGGAGACCAAATCAGTTTATTGGCAATTACAGCGGCCATAATGAAATACGATTGTACAAGACCGAGTCCAAGCACCTCCAAGACCAAGACAAGACCGAGTCTAAGCACCTCCAAGACCAAGACAAGACCGGGTCCAAGCACCTCCAAGACCAAGACAAGACCGGGTCCAAGCACCTCCAAGACCAAGACAAGACCGGGTCCAAGCACCTCCAAGACCAAGACAAGACCAGGTCCAAGCACCTCCAAGACCAAGACAAGACCAGGTCCAAGCACCTCCAAGACCAAGACAAGACCGAGTCCAAATGTGAATCCGAGATGAGGCCAAGACTGGTCTCGAGACTGGCTAGGAGCAGGATCGAAGCAAGTATCGAAAATAGACTTAGACAAACTCTAAATAAAATAGAACCAACCACAGTAATACAAATATCTTTCATATACTTTCATATCTTTTATATACTAGAAGTCGTAAGGAAAGTGCAAAGATGTTATAATGATTGAAAGGACAAAGGTTATCTACACACATTTAAAACCAGATTCACCTTTCAGATGGCGGGTGTGGGTGTGTGTGTTCACGGCAGTGCCTCAGATGTTTTTCCTCTCTTCCTGCAGTCACTTTTTGACCCGTCTCCAGGCGTGATGCCCCCTTCAGGCTGGCTGGTGAAGACGCATAACCCCTATGCAGCTTTAATGAAACCATTTCCCTTGCGACAAATGGATTATGAGCGCTGAATTTTCAACTTAGACTTTCACATGCTCGACAGGTGGTTGAGAACGCTTTTGGAATTCAAGTGAAAAGATGGAGAGTATTTCAAACCAAAATTCAGTGTGCTTTCATCTACGGATAATGAAGATGACCCGGGTCTCACGATCCGAAACCAACCTTCCATCAGTAATCACCTCTGTTTCGAGTGTGAAATCCCTGCTGCCACTTGACTTGAGCTTCAACAACACTGATCAAATATGGACAGGGCAACAAAACAAAAGAATGCCCCCTCTTTAAATGGAAATAAAATGTCCAGCCTACAGAGGACTTAATTAGATATAGACACCCTGAAAATCAAAGTGAAATAATGATGGGACAGGCTAGTCCATTTTGCCAAAATTTAATTTCTGGAACTCAAAATGCTTCAATATATTGTATGGCCCCCATGTGCTTGTATGCATGTTTGAAATCGTCGTGCCATGCTTCTAATGAGACGACGGGATGGAGTCTTGCAGGATGTCCTGCGTAAAGGCATCACTGAGATCCTGTAGAGTCTGAGGAGAAACCTGGCGGCGTCTGATGGACCCAAACATAATGTCCCAGAGGTGTTCTTTCAGGTTTAAGTTAGGTGATCGTGAGGGCCACTCATGCCTTCATCAATCCCTTCATCCTCCAGGTACGGCCTGCAGACTCTGGCCACGTGAAACCAGGTATAGTTGTACTTCAGGAGGAACCCAGGACCTACTGCACCAGCGTAGGTCTGTAGGGTTGAGGCAACGTTTTTCAGCCTTCAGGTCAAGACCCCACATGGGGTCGCCTAGAATTAAAATGGGGTCGCTTGAAATGTACGGAGCAGTGCAGTCACAATATCTAGTGACGGGCAAATGAGACGAAGCTCCGGAGCACGTCTCGTTCTTTCTGAAACTGTCTCGCAGTAGCCGCTCACGTGACCAAAGTGTCGAAGTGTCGCCCCCGCCGTTGCTTCGCTCTGCGTGTCAATCGCTTCAGTGTACCGAAGCGTTTCATTGGCTCAGCTAATGTTCCGCTCTGCGATTGGTTCAGAGTGTTCAACGCGCTTCCTCGATTTGACAAGCGCTAAACTGCTACAGTATAAAAGATGCACCAATATTTCTTAAAAATGTTGGGTAGTGAGGAGTATTGTGTGACATTAGCGGTGATTTTGGTGACTTTTGGCGACTTTTGGCATTTGTTTCATTTTCGATGGCATCTACAAGTGGAAAAAAGCGATCCATTGTGTGTTGGTTTGCAATGGTTAAATTTGTCCACTAGAGGTCAGTGTTTCTCCGAGGCCTCAGACACGTCGAACCATTTGACATAATATTGCGACTGAGGCTGAGACTTAAACATTAAAAAAAAAGTCTATGGTGTCGCCAGAAATGTGTGATGTCAAAATGGGGTCACAGGCCAAAAAAGGTTGGGAACCACTGGGTTAAGGAATGGCCTCATACTCCCAGTAGTGATAAACACTCTAGCCAAAGCAGCACTAGTGGAAAACCAGCAAAAAAAAAGACTAAGAGGAAGAATCTTGAAATGACCTCCACATGCAAAACCAGTCCTGTTTTAGGGGTTGTCTCATTGTTGGCGTTCTAGTGCACCAGTTGTTCATTTCCATTAAAAGGTGGCATTTTTTTGTTCCTAAGACATTAGCCGTTTCCCAATTCAGCGAGTACACGGTTCAGAGCGTGCTTGGATGGGGATGTGCGTCATATCCGGCGCGACAACTGCTGTTCCATTTCGTTTTTGACCCATGCACAGTTAAGACGCGGTCCGAACACCGCAGTCGTTTTCATGGAAATCGGGGCGTGGACCAAGCGTGAAAACATGCATGCTTCGCACACTTAAAAGCCCCAGCATGCACAGCGCGGCGTGATATATGACTACAGAGATGGACTCGCCAGCAACATCGCCATGTGACAGCTGCGACTTCACTATAAAATGTGTGTACTGGTTCACCTCACCTACAACTATGCTACATGATACTCTTCATAAACTACGCTAAACATGTGTGACGGTTGCCGTAATGGCATAGTTCACGGCACCTGTATTACCGTTCACATGCTTTTCCCCTTACACTTCTATATTTCCTTTGCTGGATATTCTACAGTGTAGCCATGTCCCAATTCGAAGTATTACTAGTAGTAATAGAATAATATTTTTGTCTTTAGGGAACAAGGAGCAGACCACCCGGCTCATTGAGCTGAGGCGGGACCTGTTCCATTTCGCAGACGCCCATGCGATTCACGGACTGCACTCAGGGCTGAGCGAGTATGCACCGCCTCGACTGCAGGCTGAGACCACACTCCGAACCGTGCACTCGCTGAATTGGGAAACGGCTTTTGCCCTCGTCATGATCGCCCTGTCTCTCCCTTTCCCCCTCCCTTCTGTGTCACCTGCCTTGGGAGGAGTCGCCTTTCACCAGCTTCAGCCTCCCGGGGATCATCACACCTGAGATCCTCCTGGTGATCGTCACACCTGAGATCCTCCTGGTGATCGTCACACCTGAGATCCATCCCCAATCTCCTCCTGCCCATATCAGCCTGGTTCTTCCTCCATTCCCTGCCAGTTTATCTGTTTACCACACCGGTAACTAGCTGGTGGCTCTTGTTGGCTCTTGTTTTTGAAATCGTTTTATGGTTGTTCCTGGACCTTTTGTCATTTTTTGTTGTTTCTGCTCTCTGGATCTCCTCTCTCGGTTCCCCTGTTCTTCTCACAGCAGCCTGCCTCCACCGGACCCTTTTTGCCCATCTTAGTTTGTACAATAAGACTAGGAAGTAGGAAGAGGAACTGTCCTCTCACCCTTCCTCTTCACCATCTACACCTTGGACTTCACATACAACACAGACAGCTGCCATCTCCAGAAGTTCTCTGATGACTCGGCCATTGTGGGCTGTGTGTCAGAGGGGAACGAGCTGGAGTACCGCTCGGTCATCAGGGACTTTGTGGACTAGAGTGGGCGAAACCACCTGAGCCTGAACACCAGTAAGACAAAGGAGCTGGTGATCGACTTCAGGAGGAGACCACTCACCGGTGAACATCCAGGGGCAGGACATAGAGACTGTGGACAGTTTCAAGTACCTGGATGTTCACCTCAACAATAAACTGGACTGGTCCCACAACACCAACGCCCTGTACAAGAAGGGCCAAAGTCGCCTCCACTTCCTGAGGAGACTGAGGTCCTTTGGAGTGTGCAGGCCTCTGCTCAAGACTTTTTATGACTCTGTGGTGACCTCTGCTCTCCTCTACGCTGTCGTCTGCTGGGCCCTGAGCAGCACAGAGCCGGACAGGAAGAGACTTAATAAGCTGGTCAGGAGGGCCAGCGCTGTCCTCTGGACTCTGTAGAGGAGGTGGCTGAGAGAGGGTGCTGGCCAAACTTGCGTCCATCATGGCACCCTCTGTACCGGACTGTAGAGGAGCTGAGCAGCTTCTTCAGCATCCGACTGAGGCACCCCCAGTGCAAGAAGGAGCGCTACCACAGATCCTTCATCCCCACCGCCATCAGATTGTATAATTCTACTATATAGTCCAAATGTGCAATTTTTCCCCCATACTCTCCTAGTTACTGTTTTTTTTTTTTAAATTATTATTGCTTATTTTAATTTACTCTTGCCTGCCTCTCTCGCCTGCATGCACTTTCTTTCTTGTTCAAACTGTCTCTGCCTGGAGCTACTTTGGCAAGTAAATTTCTCCTATGTGAGATCAATAAAGTCTTGTCTTAAAAATCTGATCTTATCTTATAAACCTGTTAACCTTACCTGAATTCTGATCTGCTTTGGGGTCCTACTGCCGTGCCTCATAACAGCCCATATTTGTATAGATATCTAACATATTTTTTTCACACTGAGATCTGATGTGATTTGAAGTTTTTTGTTTTTTTTTAATTTAATGTACTTGCAATACAGTTTCTGTGGTGATGCTGTGACAAAAGTCTACAATCTGGGACAAATTAAGCACCATCATGTTTGTTGCCGACATCATTGCACTCACCTGCTGAATTCAATGCTTTTGTAATCGCTGCTTAAGTCTATTTTGATTGCGGTAGGTCTTGCATGAAATAATTAAACGCATGCTCGAAACAACTGCCATGAAATACACCAACAACCGTGAAACGTTTCGTGATCACCACCTTGACATCTGCTTCATCTTTTTATCGGCAGTCATGCATCGTCTGATCTAATTAAATGATCTGACTGGCTGCTGTCAGAGTCGCGCTGTGAGAACTCGGAGGCTTGTTTCATCTTGGGATTCGGGTCACTGCATTCAGGTGATCTCGGAAACTCGGAGACGGCGACGTAATCTTCTGACTTCTAAAACCAGAGCGTTCATGAGAGCAAAGGTGCAACAGTGACAATAACAGACATTTGCATAACTTGATTCTCCTTTGCTGATTTATTGGAAAGTTGTGTAGTCGTTGTGACAGAGACTTTTGTAACGGGATGTGCTGTTTCTTCCAGCCATATTACGGAGAAAGTAATTAAGAAGTTTTTGCAAAGTTTTATTGCTGAGGACTTTATTAATTAGAATGTCCCATTGAATCTTCTTAAATGTGTTTAATTTATGAAGTATGGCCAGTGTAAAATAAAATAAAATCCCTCTCAGGTTGTCATCATTTTTTTTTTTTTTTTTATTATGCTTTTTATTTCCATATTTCACATGCAGTGTACATGTAGTTGACAACAGGACAAGATGAAATACAATATCACAATACAAAAGAGAGAAAGAGAGAGAGATGTTAATGGTGACAATGATGGTTTCATTTTATGTTATGACGTTCTGCTATAAAGATGACCATGATATAAAGATGACCATTTTCCCCAAAAATACTGTGTCTTGTTATTTGTTTTTGCAATATGTTCTATTCCCATACATAATTATATACATTTTAACAGCAATAAAATTTGGGATTCTTTTTTTCATTTTACATTTGTAAATGAAGAATTTTGTTGTTAAATTAACTATATTTAATAGAATTTTGTCTGAATGTGGAATTCCAAGTATAATATCTTTAGTTTTGATTGAGTCTGGGGGCTTAATTCCATTTTGTTCCATTTGTTTAACCATTGTTCAATGTCTGTCCAGATTGGTTTTATTTTTTCACATTCCACAAATAGCTGACTGATTGTTTCTATTTCTTTGTTGCAGAATGTACTGTTTAAATAAATAAATAAATATTTATTTATTTATTTATTTATTTATTTATTTATTTATTTATTCTTTATTTAATAGGGACAATGCATATTAATGAACATCTGCAACATTGCAGTGTAAATATGCCAGATTATTTACCTGGCCAGCCAAATGATATCTCTCTGTATTTGCTATACAGCGAGATACCATTTGGACACCCTCGCTCCACCCTCGCTCCCCCCGGTTAACAACGGACTCCGCGATTCTGATTCGTTCAAAGATGGTGACGTCAGTGCACCCGCCTTTGCCCGCAACGTCACTCTTAGGCAGCGGAAGTTCCTCCTCAGTTTTGAATCAAGATGGCGCATCGGAGAACTGAACGTCCCTTCCATTCAGCTGTAAAATTGGTCTTAAATGACCTAAAACACATTGATTCCTTAAAACCACAGCAGCTGACAGCTCTAGAGGCCTTTCTTTTCTTTCTTTTCTTTTGTTTGATTGGTTCACGTCGCTGTCCGTTAACTGTTCTCTGATTGGTTCACTTAGCTGTCTGTCTACGCGCAACGGCAGCGCATTCTGGACCAAGCATTACCAGACTCGCCGCTGGTACAGCGATGAGTCATGGATTCTTCCAGGCAACCAGATTATAGCAAGAATGCTAATTTCATCTGTAGTCCCTGGGCAGGTGACACCACAGCAAAAACAATAAAAACAATGACAACTGACAATAACACCAACATTAAAACATTAAAACATTAAACATTAAAACATTAAAAGTGTCCACAAGTCTGGTTTTCCTTTAGCCGCTGTTTCAAGTGTGATTTAAAGTGTCCAGTGTTGGAGTCTCTCTTATTGATGATGGGAGAGAGTTCCAGAACTTAGAGCCTCTGACTGAGAGCACAGTTTGTCCAAATGTAGTGCATCTGTGTGGGACCTCACAGTTCCCCTGGGCCGTGGCCCTAGTTCCCATCCCACTCACAGTCTTTGTTTTAATAAAATCCTGTAGCGGAGGAGGAGCAAGTCCATGCAAAACTTTATATATAAAACAACCATATTTGTACATTTGTCATTCCCTTCTATTTTGATAGTTTTCAAGAATGTATTTGTAGTAATTATTCTGTGTAGAATTCTATATTGAAAATATCTCATATTAGGATCTAATGTTACAAGGAATGGAATTTTGTAAAGATTTATCCATAGCGCTGTATTATTGGATTCTATTTCAAGTTCATTTTGCCATGTTATTTGAGCTTTCATAATAGTGGGTTTGCTAGTCTTCGACATTTTCATTTGACTCAAGATATTCTTGCAACCTCTTGGTGCATTAAGAATATATAATATTGGCGGTTAGATACAAGGGAAATTAGAGATATTTTTTCCTTTAAAGGCAAAGTAACGTTATTTTACAATCTGAGCCTTCTTTCGGCAATAAAACAAGTAGTTTTACTCACCCATAGCATTTTTCTGTCAATTGGAGCAGTATCGCAGAACTTATGTTGAGCCGTTCTGTTTTAGTAATGATCCCGTATCCGTTAACATGGTGCTGTATCATTTGCTCGGGGCATTACTTTGCGGTCTCCAAATAACACAAACTTTAGCACTTTTCAAATCATAGAAGCCCGATGTCTTAATGAAAAATTACTTTGAAGCAAAAGTGGCCTGTAATCCGAGATTTAGCCATAGTTTCGAGTAGATGAGGACGCCAGTGCGCATGCGCGGACTGCTCCGGGGACCCAAATAGGAAACGCAAAGCTGAAAACTATGGATAAACCTCGGATTACAGGCCACTTTTGCTTCAAACGAAATTTTTCATTAAGACATCGGGCTTCTATGATTTGAAAAGTGCTAAAGTTTGTGTTATTTGGAGACCGCAAAGTAATGCCCCGAATACAAATGCTAACAAATGCTAACAGAAACGCCACAACATAACTTTCTTCAAACAGCTCCAAATGACACGAACGTGCTATGGGTGAGTCAAACGACTTGTTTTATTACCGAAAGAAGGCTCAGATTGTAAATAACGTTACTTTTCCTTTAAGTTTATATTTCCATTCTTGTGGAACTGCATTTTTTAATCGATAATAGTCAATAAAAGTACCTTGTATTCCATATCTGGTTTTCAGGGTGTCTAAACTTAGGAAATGATCATATATATCAATAATGTCTTTCATAAATGTAATCCCTTTATTAAACCATGCTTGTATACAGTCTATTTTGATTAGTGGGTATCCCCATATTGGAGAGTTTAGAATTTCATATAAGTTCCCAAGTTGAAATTCCGTCCCAAGTTGCGTTCATTCCTGTTTTTCTGAGTTAGAGGTCAGATCTTCCAAGTTTCCAAGATCACATGAGTGCACAAATAGTGGCCTGAGCCATCAAAGAGGCGGAACAGAAGCCGCGTCTCAATTCGCAGTGTGCACAGTCCGGAGTGTGGTTTTAAGGGTACTCAGGACTGTGCATACTTGCACACTCCGCGGAGCGCATGGGCGTCAGCGAAATGGGACAGGTCTCGCAACTACCAGGTGCAGCCGCCGACTCCATTTTCTCCTGTAGAAGAAGTAGCGCACGGTGCATGCTGGGATATATGACTGCGCAAAGTATGCATCTTCATGCAGTTGGTCCACGCCCCAATTTCCATGGAAACGACTACGGATTTCAGACCACATTTTAACTGTGCATGGGACTAGGGCTGGGCAGTATACCGGTGCATACTGAATACCGGTGTTTTTTTTTTTTTTAAATGATATGAACTTTTCATTTATCGCAATACTGGTGAGTGTGGGTGTACAAAACTTCGGGAACAGAGAGCGGCGGAACGTCGCGCCAGGGAACGTCGCGCCAGGGAACTGTTTTGGAGCAGCACGAGTGGTGGAAGCGTAAGCTGTGTCCCAATTTGAGGGCTGCAGTCTCCGCTGCTTTTTCGGCGGCTCTAAAGGCTAAACAACAAGGCTGCCCTCAAACTACCCTCCGCGGACCGCAAGGGACATGGGACAGGTCCACAGAGCTGCTCGCAGTGCCCAGACACGCTGCTAATGCTAATGCTAACAACACGCACCATGCAAATTATGCACACGGATAAATAACATGGCTAGAGTGTGTGTTGAGCGCTGAACAACATGTTAGAAACAGATGGCTAGAGTGTGTGTTGAGCGCTGAACAACATGTTAGAAACAGAGGAACTTATACTGAAAAAGAGGAGCCGTGTCAGTGGTGTGGAAGTACTTTGGCTTTAAAAAATCGTGACCCTGATCAAACAAACATATTCTGTAAATGTTGTCGGGGTAAAGTTGTAGTGACTCAGATGTCACTCAAAGACGTGTTTCCTAAGGGGACTGCCTACGACAAGAAAAGCAAACGGTGGAACGATATTACCAACGCTGTTACTGTCCAGTTAGACATGGAACCACTTAGTCCTGTTGAGAAAGGAGCTTCAGGGAGATGATTAAAGCTCTGGACCCAGATATGTTTTACCAAGTCCAATTTACTGCAGTAATTAATCTCTAAATTATTAGGAAATGGGGTTAACACCTAGTCATGCATGAAAAAAAATAAAAAAATACAGTCAAATACCGTGATACCAAATTTTTTTTGAAAAATACTGTGATATAAATTTTTGGTCATACTGCCCAGCTCTACATGGGACAAAAACGAAATGGGACAGCAGTTGTCGCGCTGGAAGTGACATATGCACTGTTAAAACCACACTCCGAACTGTGCACACTGCGCATTGAGACACAGCTATAGTCATAGTGGTACCGCAGACATGAGGACGGCCTAAACTCAAACCACACCTTCCCAGGGAAAGGTCTTAGTCTTGGCCTAACGCAGCCAGATTATCCTGTATTGTGTTGTGGGCTCTAAAGTGCGACTAAACACACAAACTCCACCATGATCACATTTCAGATAGAACTCCTAAACTGGGCAGTACCTGGAGGACTAAAGGGGAGAGTCAGAAACACTTGGCAGTAATCAGGGAAGTCATCTGTGATGTCACCAAGTACTTGAAATTGCAGAGGCCACTGAAGGCAGCACAAACTTACCTAACAGCAAATTTGCCTTGTTATTTGGTATTAAAACAAAAAAAAGTTGGATTTCATGTTATTTCTTCACAGTATTCATCTCGAACAAAATAATAATAGAACAGAGTGTACCAGACATGGGTGACAAAGACAAAATAATCACTCAAACCCCAAGAGAATAAACCACACACCCATATCACCCGTGTATTTCACTTCAAACTCTGGAAACTGCAGTACTCAGAATACTGCTGCGAGCACAATGTTGTGAAGACTGTTTCAGAAAGGCTGCAGGGGGAAGCTTCTGTGTACACTAACTCCTGTGTCCTAGCCCATGTGTCCTAGCGCCTGTGGCCTAGCGCTTGTGTCCTAGCACCTATGTCCTAGCCCATGTGTCCTAGCTCCTGTGTCCTAGTTCTTGTGTTTTAGCTCCTGTGTCCTAGTTCTTGTGTTCTAGCTCCTGTGTCCTAGTTCTTGTGTTCTAGCTCCTGTGTCTTAGCACCTATGTCCTAGCCCATGTGTCCTAGCTCCTGTGTCCTAGTTCTTGTGTTCTAGCTCCTGTGTCCTAGTTCTTGTGTTCTAGCTCCTATGTCCTAGTTCTTGTGTTCTAGCTCTTGTGTCCTAGTTCTTGTGTTCTAGCTCCTGTGTCCTAGTTCTTGTGTTCTAGCTCCTGTGTTCTAGCTCCTGTGTCCTAGTTCTTGTGTTCTAGCTCCTACGTTCCTGTCTGCGTCCTAGCTCCTGTGGCCTAGCTCCTACACCCTAGCTCCTACCTTCTAGCTCCTACAAGTTAGCCCCTGTGCCCTAGCTCCTGTGTCCTAGCTTGAACATCCTAGCTCCGGTTCCCTAGCTCCTACACCCTAGCTCCTATGGCCTGGTTCGTGTGTCCTATTTCCTACATGCAAGCTCCTGCGTTCTAGCTCCTATGGCCTAGCTCCAGTGTCTTAGCTCCTACACCCTAGCTCATGTGTCGTAGCTCCTACGTTTTAGCTCCTCAGCAGCCTCTTCACTCGTCCTCCCTCTCACATACATACATACACCAGAACATATTCGGGTCTCCTCTTTCCTCTTCTGTTCTTTGGTGAGTTTTCCACATCACCCACAATCCTCTCTGCCGGGTGAACAGGGACCAGGGGAGAACAGGTGCTTTGATATCGGCTTCAGACACCGGAGTGGGAGAGAGCAGAGCGTGGGGAGAGAGACAGCAGAGCGCGTTCTACCTGGATTATTCAAGACACTTCACGATATGAAGAGAAGTGTTCTTTTTTTTAACAGATGATTCTTTTATTCATACATTTTTTACTGTTTAAACACAAATGAAACAATGAACTTCAATTTACTTAAAAGAATTCGGATTTGTGAAGTGATTCAGGAAGCTTATGACGTCAACTGACTTTTTTCTTTCTTTTTTCCCCCATAAAACTTAAGCCACCCACTGGAACACCCACCCCCTGCCCACCCAGGTCCTACATAGACACGGATATCGACTTTCATTACTACAATAATGTTACAAAGATGTTACAAACTACAGTTGAAAAGTCTTTGCTCTCAAATTCTGATCACAACACCATTCAGTTAATCCCCGTATTTAAACCTGCCATTAAAAAATGTAAACCCATCACAAAATCAGTCAGTGTCTGGACGGACTCGTGCAAAGAAGAACTTAGTGGCTGCTTCTTTGCGATGGACTGGGATGTCTTCCACCAGGAGGACAACTTGGATTATAAAGTGGAAGTGGTCACAGACTATATCCATTTTTGTGTCGAGACAGTGGTGCCGAAAAAAACTATAAAAGTATACCCCAATGATAAGGACTATATCACCCCCGAAATAAAGGAATGTATTAGGCGTAAAAAACGAGCCTTTAAGAATAATGATACAATCGAACTGAGGAGTGTCCAAAAAGAACTGAAATGGAAACTAAGGGAGGCACGGGAACAACACAGACTTAAGATCAAAGAAACATTCCTAATGAAAGACACAAAAAGGATGTGGGACTGTGTAAAGGACATGACAAACTTGAATAACAGAGCAAGGACACTTAATGTCTGCAATGAACAGGAGCGTGCAAATGAGTTGAATTCTTTTTATAAAAGGTTTGATAATGTGGATGAAGGGGGTGTGGCTGTAAGCACACCATGTAAGGTCAGTGCAGACAATGCACATATAGTTATTGATACTGCCACAGTTGTGAAGGTATTTAGGGCCTTGAATACAAGGGAAAGCAAGTGGGCCAGATGGGATTTCCCCATTAATCCTACATGACTTTGCTCAAGAACTTGCACCAGCTTGGAGCCCACTGTTTCAGCTCTCTGTAGACACACATATAATACCCACAAGTTGGAAAAAGGCAATAATTATTCCTGTACCTAAGAAACCTTGTCCACGTGAGAATAATGACTTTAGACCAGTTGCACTAACGTCAGTGGTAATGAAGTCTTTTGAGCGTATAATGGTGGGTGAGTTGAGAGCTCAAGTACAACATCTACTTGACCCCTATCAGTTCGCTTACAAAGATAAACGGAGCACTGCTGATGCCTTATGCACTACATCACATCTCATACTTAAGCACCTTGAAAACACGAAGGCATACGCCAGGCTTTTATTTATGGATTTTAGTTCTGCTTTTAATATAATTGTGCCTCATATTTTGTTAGAGAAGTTACATCAAATGCATGTTAACCCTGTAATGATAAAATGGTACAATGCATTTCTCACTGATCGATCACAACAGGTTAAGATCAACTCTACACTCTCTGACACACTGACAATCAACACAGGTGTCCCACAAGGTTGTGTGAGTTCACCACTATTATTCACATTATACACTAATGAATTCAGAAATCACCACACAAGCAATCACATAATCAAGTTTTCAGATGACACTGTCATTCTCAGTCTGCTGACACAGGACTCTGATGCCTCGGTCTATCAGTTAGAAATAGACAGGGCTGTGTTGTGGTGTGAATCAAATAATCTGGTGTTAAACGTGAATAAAACAAAAGAAATCGTCTTTGACCCCAGGTCCATAGGAAACCATCAGGTGGTGACTCTGAATGGGGAGGCAGTGGAGCAGGTCTCCACATATAAATACTTAGGGGTCGTATTTGATTCCCAATTAAAATGGGGCCAGCATGTTGATTTTTTAAGCAGACGAATTAGCCAACGTCTGCACTTCTTGAGGAGGTTGAGAGTGTTTGGGGTGGACAAAGAAATAATGATGGCCTTCTATAGGGTGTCCATTGAATCCATCATTAGATATGGGATCATTATATGGTTTTGGAACCTGTCTGTTAAACAGAGAACTGAACTGCAAACTCTCGTTAAGAGAGCGGGGAAAATAATGGGCATGCCCCCTCCCACATCACTGCAGGCTTTATTTGATGAAACAGTGAAAAGGCAGGGTTTGAAAATCCTACAGGATGACGAGCACGTTTTGCACAGTGAATATGAAATACTGCCATCAGGAAGAAGATACAGGGTCCCAAACTGTAAAACAAATAGGTTCAAATTTTCATTGGTTCCCTGGTCAATTAAACTACTGAATAGTAGGTCTTAGCGGGTGTGTGTATGTGTGTGTGTGGGGATGCAACTTTTCTGTAGGGTTTTTATGTGTTTTTATGTGTGTGTGTGTGTTTTAAACAGGTTTTACTAACAATGGCAGTCTTTTTATATGCTGCATGTTTCCTTTGTTCATGTGTTATACATGTTTCTTATGTGTCTGTCTGCTGTGCTGTTTTTAGTGTTTATTATAAATCACACTCTCTCATGTCCAAGCAAAATTTCTCTCCTGAAGAGACAATAAAGGCTTATCTTATCAGTATTCATTAAAGAAACCTATGGCACGCCAGGTTAAATACTTGGATTAATTTTTTGCTTTTACAGATTATATCTAAGTAACAATCTGTGTTGTACAAATGTTTTTGTTTTGGTTTCCCTTTTGTATCAGTGGAAGCCTCCTAAGCTCGAAGGCAAATGCCTAAATGGAAATTTGCCGTGACACCTTCTTGAGAAGTTTATAAAGTTACATTGACTTGAAAGTTTTTTTGTGATCAATGTTTTATTATATTTTTAGTATTTATGGGTGAAAGAGTAAACAATAAAGCAAACAGTATATGTGCACATTTGTGCACAATTTTCATACATTTTACCCTTTTCTGTTTGTTTTTCATTTTGTTCTTTCGTTTGTTTGTTTGTTCGTTTGTTTTTTGTTCTTCTGTTTGTCTGGTAGTTTGTTCGTCTCTTTGGTTGTTTGTTTGTTTGCTTGTCTGTTTGTTCGTTGTTTGTTTGCTGTTCGTTTGTTCATTTGTTTGTTCATCTGTTTGTTTGTTTGTTCGTCTGTTTGTTTGTTCGTCTGTTTGTTTGTTGTTTGTTTGTTCGTCTGTTTGTTTGTTCGTCTGTTTGTTTGTTCATCTGTTTGCTTGTTTGTTCGTCTGTTTGTTTGTTTGTTTGTTTGTTCGTCTGTTTGTTTGGTCGTCTGTTTGTTCGCCTGTTTGTTTGTTCATCTGTTTGTTTGTTTGTTTGTTCGCCTGTTTGTTTGTTCATCTGTTTGCTTGTCTTTTGTTTGTTTGTTCGTCTGTTTGTTTGTTCATCTCTTTGTTTGTTTGTCTGTTTGTTTGTTTGTCTGTTTGTTCGTCTGTTTGTTTATTTGTCTGTTTGTTTATTTGTCTGTTTGTTTATCTGTTTGTTTATTTGTCTGTTTGTTTGTTTGTTCGTCTGTTTGTTTGTTTGTTTGTTCGTCTGGTTGTTTGTTCATCTGTTTGTTTGTTCTTCTATTTGTTTGTTCGTCTGTTTGTTTGTTCATCTGTTTGTTTGTTTGTTCGTCTGTTTGTTTGTTTGTTTGTTCGTCTGTTTGTTTGGTCGTCTGTTTGTTCGCCTGTTTGTTTGTTCATCTGTTTGTTTGTTTGTTCGCCTGTTTGTTTGTTCATCTGTTTGTTTGTTTGTTTGTTCGTTCGTCTGTTTGTTTGTTCATCTGTTTGTTTGTTTGTCTGTTTGTTTGTTTGTCTGTTTGTTCGTCTGTTTGTTTGTTCATCTGTTTGTTTGTTTGTCTGTTTGTTCATCTGTTTGTTTGTTCGTCTGTTTGTTTGTTTGTTCGTCTGTTTGTTTGTTCGTCTGGTTGTTTGTTCATCTGTTTGTTTGTTCTTCTATTTGTTTGTTCGTCTGTTTTTTGTTTTTTTTTTCTCTCTGTTGGCAGCACGGTGGCTGAGTGGCTAGTGCTCATGCTTCACAGCAAGAAGGTTCGGGTCGCCCGGGCCTTTCTCTGTGGAGTTTGCATGTTCTCCCCGTGTCTGGGTGGGGTTTCACCGGGCACTCCGGTTTCCCCCACCAACCCAAACATGCTCCATAGGTTATATCCTCCAGCTGTGGTCCTGACCAAAGCCTAAATAACAAAATCATGGGGATGGTCCCCGGGTCAAATGTAGAAACAACTTCTCCTGTGTGAGATCAATAAAAAGTCAATCTTCTAATCCTTAATCACTTTAAGGCGCTTTGTGTTATATTTAGTATGAAAAGCGCTTTATAAATATTGTTTGATTGATTGATTGATGTTTGCAGGGGACATTCTGCATCTGTTACATTCGTCTTTCACGTCAGAGTACATTTTGGAGAGTCTGTGGTTAGTACAATAAACACGGTGAAATGTCTTAAATTGTATCAGATTAAGTTTGCAACATGAAGAGCTATTGTTTATTTGTGAAAGTACACTCTTCCAGTCACCTTTATCTAATTCTTTGCTGATTTCATCTTCCCACTGTTTGTTTTATTTATTTTCTCCAGGCATTCAGTTTTAAGATCTGTTATCAGACAGTGTGTCTTGGAGAGACCGCTTTTTAGTGTTATAGCCGGATCGAACAATTTGTCTATAGCTGTGTTTGGACAGAAGGTAGGGAAGGACAGATTGTGGGATTTAACAAAGTTGTGAATTTGAAAGAATCGAAAAAGATGAGATTTTGGAAGGGAGAACTTTTTACAGAGTTCATCAAAACTGGCAGACATTGTTAATATAAAGGTCTCCTCTTTTAACCAGTCCTAAGATTTCCCAAAGAGAAAATGCAGAGTCGGTGCTTGGAGGAAAGAGGTGGTTATTATGAATAAGACTGTGGATTAGCAATTCATTATACAGTGGTACCTCACCTTACGAATGACCCAACAAACGAAAATTTCAAGTTACGAAACGCCTTCACGGTAAATTTTTGTCTCTAGATACAAAAGAAAATTCAAGTTACGAAACGCGAAATCTCAAAAATTCAAATAATGCGCGCTCAGCCACACACATTATACGCTTTTCTCAGACTGAATTTAAACTTTTCTCACATTTGTCTCTCGTTTAAACACTCAAACTTTCATAGATTTTCAACAAAATTATTAATAGTGAAGTGTGGGGGGAAGGGGGAGGGGGGAGAAGACTGCGCTCTGACACGTGTGTCAGGTCTAGAGCAGGTCTAGACCAGGTCTAGACCTGCATGCGTTCGTGGGATTGAAGTCCTAAAGAATAAACTTTGAGGCGTCGGGGCAGATTGTGTCGAGCCGGTGCGTGACGTCACCAATCAGCTGTGCAGCGGCAGCAGCGGCAGCCCGGGGGTGCACGTACACAATAGTAAAAAACAGCTGCTGGAACTCACGTGGCAGGTAAAAGGGCCGAAGAGAGACTGATAAAAGTTCAATGTCTGGAGTACAGATCCTCTCCCGCACAACAACAGTTTTACAGTACCTTTCATTGATGTAGCAGCACACTCCACCACCGCGAGTCTTGCTGGTTACTTCCCTGTCGTGGTCCAGTCTGAGCGGAGTCCCAAAGCCGCTCAGAGACAGATCCTCATCTTGGTCCGATTCGTTGAGCCAGGATTCCGTGAAGACAAGTAAACAGGCATTCTTAATCTCCTGCCTGACCGTGACCCAAGCTTCCAGCTCATCGAGCTTGTTGTGGATAGACTGTGCGTTTCCCAGCAGGATGGAAGGCAGGGCAGGTAGCCTGCGGCAGTCCTGTAGAGACAAGTGTTTGAGTCTCCGGTGTATTCCGCCTCGTTTTCCCCGTTTGCGGCGCCCCGGTCTGGCAGTCGTCTTGCGGAGCTCCGGTGGAATGTCTGGAGGAGGCACGACATTCGTGGAGAACCGGAGTTGAAGTAAAGACTCCCGGCTAAAGGTAATCCGCGGGAGGGCTCCTCCCTGGAGCGCACTCGGTTCATTTGTCTCATGATTCAAAGAGTACGCGAGAGAGAGTCCGCACAACAGCAACAAGTAGTCCAGGTTGAGTAACCACATTGTTGATCAAAAATAAGAGATGACACACCAAACACACGGATAAACTTGGCTTAAACGCACCAAACTGCTCGAGGAGCTACCCGGGTCGCACGCTGTGGAGCGCCCCGGAAGAGACAGACAGCTTTGAGCTGTGTTTAGGTTTTCTCCCCCCTCCCCCTTCCACACTTCACTGTTAATACATTTTGTTGAAAATCTATGAAAGTTTGAGTGTTTAAAAGAGAGACAAATGTGAGAAACACGCAGAACACAATGTTACACTATAAAAAAAGTTACACTATAAAAAAGAAAACTTGGATCGGGGCCTTGGAACGAATCAGGCTTTTTCCATTGAAATAGCTACTCAACTTACGAATTTTTCACGTTACGAAACCACTTCTGGAATTAATTTCGTAAGGTGAGGTACCACTGTATTTAAAAAAGGATCTAAAGTGAAACCAGATTTTGAAAGTTGAGATGATGACACAGTTGCATGAGAAATTAGATGGTTGAGTGGGCAAAGCAGATGTCAAAATGGACAGTAGAGAAGTGGAACAGGACCTAAGAAGGGTGTTTGTGGATAAGGAAGCACATTTTTTTGTACTTTGGCGGCGCAGTAGTAATATTTCAAGTTAGGCAAGGCAAGGCCACCTGTTGATTTGTGTCTTTGCAGCAGCCCCTTTCTAATATGTGGTGGTTTTCTCTTCCAAACGAAAGGTGAGAGAAGTGTTCCTGCTGTAGTTATAATCCATGACACTCACGGATCATTATGTTATCGTTTGGACATCTTAAATCACAGTAATGAACTAACATGACTTAATTTCCCTCTGGCCATCACAGTGTAGCACTGTTGGACCATGGATGGCTGCCATGTGTGGTAGTTAGCTCATGTGTCCTAGCTCCTGTGTTATGGCTCCTGTGTCCTAGCTCATGTGTCCTAGCTCCTGTGTTATGGCTCCTGTGTCCTAGCTCATGTGTCCTAGCTCTTGTGTCCTAGCTCCTGTGTCCTAGCACCTGTGTCCAAGCTCATGTGTCCTAGCTCATGTGTTATGGCTCCTGTGTCCTAGCTCTTGTGTCCTAGCTCATGTATTCTAGCTCCTGTGTCCTAACTCTTGTGTCCTAGCTCATGTGTCCTAGCTCTTGTGTCCTGGCTCCTGTGCCCTAGCTCCTATATTCTAGCTCCTGTGTCCTAGCTCCTATGTCCTAGCTCCTGTGTTATAGCTCCTGTGTCCTAGCTCCAGTGTCCTAGCTCATGTGTCCTAGCTCCTATGTCCTAGCTCCAGTGTCCTAGCTCATGTGTCCTAGCTCCTATGTCCTAGCTCCTGTGTCCTAGCTCCTATGTCCTAGCTCCTGTGTCCTAGCTCCTGTGTCCTAGCTCCTATGTCCTAGCTCCTGTGTTGTAGCTCCTGTGTCCTAGCTCCTATGTCCTAGCTCCAGTGTCCTAGCTCATGTGTCCTAGCTCCTATGTCCTAGCTCCTGTGTCCTAGCTCCTGTGTCCTAGTTCCTGTGTTATAGCTCCTGTGTTATAGCTCCTGTGTCCTAGCTCATGTGTCCTAGCTCCTGTGTCCTAGCTCCTGTGTTGTAGCTCCTGTGTCCTAGCTCCTATATTCTAGCTCCTGTGTCCTAGCTCCTATATTCTAGCTCCTGTGTTATAGCTCCTGTGTCCTAGCTCCTGTGTCCTAGCTCATGTGTCCTAGCTCCTGTGTCCTAGCTCCTATGTCCTGGCTCCTGTGTCCTAGCTCCTGTGTTGTAATTCCTGTGGCTTACCTCCTCTGTCCTAGCTTCTATGTCCTAGCTCCTGTGTCTTACCTCCTCTGTCCTAGCTCCTGTGTCCTAGCTCCTATGCCCCTCCTATGTTTCTGTAATTAGCACTAGAATATGTTGCCAAAACCTGTGTGTATCATTAAGAAAAAAGAGAACAGAGCAGTGGGTGTGTACGGACCCACCATTCCAGAACGTGAAATGTATTTTTTTCTTTTGCCCCTTCTAAATATATAATTTTTACTTGAATAATATCATATTTTTTTGGCAACAATGCAAGATTTTCATCACTCCGCAACCCACGGCTGAGCTCAGAGCTGTTCAGGCCTCCTCCGGGTGGACTCTACGTCATCCACGAGTTTGAGTCAGCACATATGTTCACGAGAACCAAGTGAGTCATGGTCCTTCTATTCAGCGTGATCCTCACACCCACCGAACGCAGACATGTCTTCTTTGTACTGACATTTTCCTGGAATTCTGACAGAGGTTTCCTGTTTTAGAACCCATCTCTACTTGTTTTTCACAGCACATAACATTTTGCTTGGGTTTATTGCACTGAAAAACTTGTGTCCTTACTCTGAGCGGGCTTGCATCTCCACAAACCTGACTCTTATTTGGCCTGGATGGGGGGACTACTCGTTCTTGCTTCCATGGACATGTTATTCCTTCCACGGTATGGCATAAAGATGATCTATCTCCATGGAGAATGTTCCCAAATGTGGTTTTAACTTTCTATTTCCATGGAATTTTGCAGGTAAGAAAGTTCCAAACTGTTACTTTAACTATTTTTAAACTATAACTAAGTATTGACCACAGGTACTACGGACTTTCGGCAGCTAAATTCGCCGACCGCACTCTGTACACGAGCTCCGGAGAAACGAATGTGTCCCGAACGTGTCCCGAACGTGTCACGTGTCCAAGTAGGAGTTAAAAGTCAATTTTCACATCCTTATTCCCTTGAAATGAAGCGTAAATATTCACGAGCTCCTCACAGCTGAACAGGCGAAAACACATCGGCGTCACTCGCAACATGATCGGCGGGAGCGCGAGCATCAATCGAATCAATCAAACTTTATTTCTATAGCACGTTCCGACAACCAAAGCAGACCAAAGTGCTGTACAACATTAAAAACAAGATTAAAAAAAACAATAAACATCATACGAATAGGTCAACAAAGCACATTACACCGTTAAAATAAAGAAAGTGCCACAGGGCCACTACGTGTTAAAAGCCATTCTAAATAAGAAGGTTTTAAGTTTGGCTTTGAACAGAGGCAGGTCAGTGATGGAACGTAACTTAATGGGCAAAGAGTTTGTGAGTTTTAGGAAAGGGATCGTAAAAAGGGCGTAGACTCAAGATTGAGGTTATTAGCATTTAATTCAGATTCAGAATATTTATTGTCATTGTCACAAGTACAACGAAATTGCGTTTGGAGCATCCTTACAAACACCCACTAAAATACCCTTAAATAGCCCCGTATAAACATTGACCCAGTATATACATAGTGCAACACACAAACTACAGCAGCATAAGGTATGTTAATGGTAAAGTGCAGAGCGGGAAATTCAGATACTGTTGGGGGACGGAGGGTGAGGAAGGGTGACAGGGGAGTAGTGGATGGTAACATTCTGCAACAATGCAACCCGGTACAGAGATATTGCTTGGTGGGGTATGGATGTCGTTATTGTCCGTTAGAGAGGGGGGGCGGGAGAATATGGGTTAGTGTCCATAAGAGGGCGGCAGAAAGAAAATGTTGATTTAGGCAGCAGAATACAAACGTAATGATGGCATCAGACATCTTCAGTTGTCACATCGTCCACACACAGACATCGTGTCCCCTTGGCCCCACACAGAGAACACATAGAGCTACTGTCTTAAATACAGATTTGTGGTATGCCATGACATAAGCTCCCACAGTTAGCCAATAGCAGGAGGGGAGTTTACCAATAGTTTGATGGATTGGGAACAGGTGGATATCCCATTACACCAACCTATGGAAACCGCATGCTTATAAACAGGTTGTTTACCACCGTCCAGGTTGAGCAACACAGTTTTCACAGAATACTTAAACACAGAATATGAGTATATAAATGTATTTTGCAGAATTAATGCTCACAAGTTCCAGAGTTTTGGGCCGGCCACTGCAAAAGAACGATCACCCCACTGTTTGCCCCGGGACCGGGGGACCTCGAGCAGATGTTGTCCAGCAGAGCGTAGAGCTCTGCTGGGTTGGTAAGGGGTCAAAACCTCACACAGGTAAGAAGGTGCAAGACCAGTGACTGCATTAAAAATGGGATATTATGGTGATTTATGCACACCTCTTTTCTTTCTGAAAAACAAGCCAATTTGAAACACAAAATGTATGTTTTTAACGGAACTAATGCTGTTATCTGAAACATGATCTCAACTAGCGCATTCATGATCTCAACTATCGCATTCTGCAAAAAAAACTAAAATGACAAAAAAACAAAAAACAACATAAACAAACAAACAAACAAAACCCCTATAAACGTCATTTTCTCAGTTTCACAAATGTCGAGTTGTAGCCTTTTTTCACATAGTGGGACACAAATATGCAAAGAAGTATGAAGTATTCTGGAATCTTCCTAGCTTCCTAGCTCCTGTGTCCTAGCTCCTGGGTCCTAGCTCCTAGCTCCTGTGTCCTAGCTCCTGGGTCCTAGCTCATGTGTCCTAGCTCCTGTGTCCTAGCTCTTGTGTCCTAGCTCCTGTGCCCTAGTTCATGTGTCCTAGCTTCTGTGTCCTGGCTCCTGTGTCCTAGCTCCTGTGTTGTAGCTCCTGTGTCATAACTCCTGGGTCCTAGCTCCTGTGTCCTAGCTCTTGTGTCCTAGCTCCTGTGTCCTAGCTCCTGTGTCCTAGCTTCTGTGTCCTAGCTCCTGTGTCCTGGCTCCTCTGTTCCTAGTTCCTCTGTCCTAGCTCTTATGTCCTGGCTCCTGTGTCCTAGCTCCTGTGTCCTAGCTCCTATGTCCTAGCTCCTGTGTTGTAGCTCCTGTGTCATAACTCCTGGGTCCTAGCTCCTGTGTCCTAGCTCTTGTGTTCTAGCTCCTGTGTCCTAGCTCTTGTGTCCTAGCTCCTGTGTCCTAGCTCCTGTGTCCTAGCTCCTGTGTCCTAGCTCTTGTGTCCTAGCTCCTGTGTCCTAGCTCCTGTGTCCTAGCTTCTGATTCAGTTTTGTGATAATAACTGTAAGAGTAACTGTTAGGATTTATGATTTGAAGTTTATGTAATTGGAAAGATTAAAAAAAAAAGATTTAAATGGTATTTTCAAAGAATATACCGCACAAATGAAAATCCACTTCATGTACAATTGTATAAAAAAGATGAAAAGGCCTGGGGCAAACACTTTACAAAGATGTGAGTCTGAATAACACCACAGAGATGTAATTGTCGTAGAATATGCATTTTCAGTCTGCGTGAACAACACATTTGTAATCCTCCATGACAGGAGCCTCTACACGTCGTCCCGAGTCTTCTTCAGGTGTCACTGTTAAACCCCTTTGTGCTGGAACAAAAGGGCTCCAGATCCCAGAGGAGCGAAGGGAAAAGGCCAGAGGAAGACGGGGGGGAAAAAGAGGAGCAGAGCCAGACGGAAAAGAAAGAGAGAGGAGAGAGCTGGAGGAGGGCGACGAGGAGACGAACAGGCCAAGTCCCCAGAGATCCACTGTTCTTTTCACCTGCTCCAGCCTCAACAAGTCTGACACTCTTTATACACACACATTTATACACTCACACACGTATACACTCACACATTTATATAATCACACACATTTATACACTCACATTTATACACTCACATTTATACACTCACATTTATACACTCACACACATTTATACACTCACATTTATACACTCACATTTATACACTCACACACGTATACACTCACACATTTATATAATCACACACATTTATACACACACATTTATACACTCACATTTATACACTCACTCACATTTATACACACATTTATACACACACACATTTATACACACACATTTATACACTCACACACGTATACACTCACACATTTATATAATCACACACATTTATACACTCACATTTATACACTCACATTTATACACTCACATTTATACACTCACACATTTATACACTCACATTTATACACTCACATTTATACACTCACATTTATACACTCACACACGTATACACTCACACATTTATATAATCACACACATTTATACACACACATTTATACACTCACATTTATACACACACACATTTATATAATCACACACATTTATACACTCACATTTATACACTCACATTTATACACTCACACACGTATACACTCACACATTTATATAATCACACACATTTATACACTCACACATTTATACACTCACACATTTATACACTCACACACGTATACTCACACATTTATATAATCACACACATTTATACACTCACATTTATACACTCACACATTTATACACTCACATTTATACACACACATTTATACACTCACATTTATACACTCACATTTATACACACACATTTATACACTCACATTTATACACTCACACATTTATACACTCACATTTATACAATTACACATTTATATAATCACACACATTTATACACTCACACATTTATACACACATTTATACACTCACACACACTTATACACACATTTATACACTCACACACATTTATACACTCACACACACTTATACACACATTTATACACTCACACACATGTATACACTCACACATTTATACACTCACACATGTATACAGTCACACACATTTATACACTCACACACATTTATACACACACATTTATACACTCACACATTTATACACTCACACACATGTATACACTCACACATTTATACACTCACACACATTTATACACTCACACACATGTATACACTCACACATTTATACACTCACACACATGTATACACTCACACATTTATACACTCACACATTTATACACACACATTTATACACTCACACACATTTATACACTCACACACATGTATACACTCACACATTTATACACTCACACATTTATACACACACATTTATACACTCACACACATTTATACACTCACACACATGTATACACTCACACATTTATACACTCACACACATGTATACACTCACACATTTATACACTCACACATTTATACACACACATTTATACACTCACACACATGTATACACTCACACATTTATACACTCACACACATTTATACACTCACACACATGTATACACTCACACATTTATACACTCACACACATGTATACACTCACACATTTATACACTCACACACATGTATACACTCACACATTTATACACTCACATTTATACACTCATACACATTTATACACTCACACACGTATACACTCACACACATTTATACACACACATTTATACACTCACACACATTTATACACTCACACACATTTATACACTCACACATTTATACACTCACACATTTATACACACACACATTTATACACTCACACATTTATACACACACACATTTATACACTCACACATTTATACACTCACACATTTATACACACACATTTATACACTCACACACATGTATACACTCACACATTTATACACTCACACACATTTATACACTCACACACGTATACACTCACACATTTATACACTCACACATTTATACACACACATTTATACACTCACACACATCTATACACTCACACATTTATACACTCACACACATTTATACACTCACACACGTATACACTCACACATTTATACACTCACATTTATACACTCATACACATTTATACACTCACACACATTTATACACACACATTTATACACTCACACACATTTATACACTCACACACGTATACACTCACACACATTTATACACTCACACATTTATACACTCACACATTTATACACACACACATTTATACACTCACACATTTATACACACACACATTTATACACTCATACATTTATACACTCACACAGCCCTTAAAGGACCTGGATGTCGCTCTCTTACAGTTTTAAAGGTCCTATATTACACAAAATTGTCTCTTGTGAGCTTTAAAGGTCCCATGGCATGAAATTTTCACTTTCTGAGGTTTTTGAACGTTAATGTGAGCTCCCCTACCCTGTTTAGGCCCCCCCATGGTTAAAAGTTGCGAAATGTCTAAACTGAGCATTTGCGATCCTTTTCTGCATTACAAAAAATCTGAGCTCAAACGGGCGATTTTGAACAAGGCACCTTATTGACGTCAGATCAAAAAAAGAAATGCAAATGCAGTTCCACCTCCGTCTCTCTGAACTCAGCGTCTCTGTAAATCACGCCCAGAGTTTGGACTGCGAATGCGCTAGGCAATGCGAAATGTGTTTTTTTATTTGCCTGGAGGCACGTCCGAGTGTTTCTAGGCTCGGAAGTCCTTTATCTGAGCCTCTGGACCTTTGAACAGCAGTGGTTTCATTTTATTTTC
>JAVJIX010000022.1:9487500-9520000 GCA_036785185.1 Paratrypauchen microcephalus | reverse complement strand
TCACACTTCTGTATTTGTCATTCCAACATGCAACAAAACCACACGAAAGTGAAATGTGTTCTTCAAGTACAAACACAACTTGTCTAAATCACAAAATAATAAAATAAAAGACAAAAGCTTTATTTTTTTAAATCAATGCTGTTGGGTGTTCTTGTTATTTTGTACTTTTCAACCTTTTTTCCCCACAAAATCCCACTTAGTAAAACCGTGGATTGCATGTTGCTTTTTGATAAATATGAACCATTTATCAGGAAATCAATCCAGGAGAGATGGTTTAATAGCTCAAAAATACCTAAAAGGGTACAAAAGTTACTCAAATAAAAGTAAAAGTATCACATGAAAAATCTACTTCAAGGGATATGCCACCCCCAGGTCAAACTTGGGCATCTCCCCACAGTCCAGAGACTAAAATAAGTGGTGGAAAGCGTTTTCCTGGTCACCCAGCCATTGTCCAGGTCTGTCAGCACTGACCGCAGCGGTATCTGCAGCTCCTCCGCGTTAGACTGGAGTCTAACGTCGCCAGAGAAAGATTTCGGCCAAAAGGAATTAATTTGCTCGATGCTTTTGCCAATTACTTGGTCATTTGACTTGGTCATTTTGGGTGGGAACTATTTTTCAGTGCGGAAAAACACAGCCGAAGCACACACCACGCTGCGTAACAGGGAACTGCCTTCCTGGTGCGTAACAGGGATTCCCCTGTCAGCGTGGTGTGTGCTTCGGCTGTCTTTTTCCACACTGAAAAATAGTTGGCCGAAATCTTTCTCTGGCGACGTTAGACTCCAGTCTAAGGCGGAGGAGCTGCAGATACCGCGGCGGTCAGTGGCGACAGACTCGGACAATGGCTGGGTGAGCAGGAAAACGCTTTCCACCACTTATTTTAGTCTCTGGACTGTGGGGAGATGCCCAAGTTTGACCTGGGGGTGGCATATCCCTTTAAAGGAATTTTTCTTTTTTTTTTTTTTATGTTAATCTGCATGGCTTCCCCTTCAACAGTGTCGTGAGATTAACACTGACTTACCCCTGACAGCGTAATCTGGTCCTGGTTCTCCTCCGGTAACGTAGCTCGTAAACGTAGTTCCGGTAAGTTCGCGGGTACATTTAACAAAGCTTGTTTTTCTTCTCAAAACAAAACATTTGTCCGAAAAGTGATATATTTGCCTCCCAAACAGTTGTCCGCTAAAAATCCAGCAGCGTATTTCGCATTTGCATATTTTCTCTCTAGATTCGTATCATTGCGCCCACGTTAGCGCTATTAGCCTGTTCACTTGTAAACATCCGCTTACGGTGGATGTCGCCGTACCACATCCGCCGTACATCTGCTAAAAGTTAGCAGGCTAATACAGCTAATATGCGCGCAGTGATACGAATCGAGAGGAAATATGCGAATGCAAAATACGCTGCTGAATTTTTAGCAGACAACTGTTTGGGACGCAAATATATCACTTTTCGGACAAATGTTGTTTTGAGAAGAAAAACAAGCTTTATTAAATTGTCCCCGCGAACTTGCCGGAACTACGTTTACGAGCTACGTTTACGAGCTACGTTACCGGAGGAGAACCGGGACCAGATCACACTGTCATGGGTAAGTCAGATTAACATAAAAAAACCACACTATCCCTTTAAGTAAAAGTAAAATGGACTTTAAGACTAAAAAGTAAACGCATTTTGCAGAGATTTTTAGAACAATTAAAGGAATGAATCGATTCTGAAAAAGAATTTAGCTGATTTTAAGTCCTTTTCTAGCTGCTTTGTGTATTTGTGTGTTAGGTTTGTTCAAAGTTGAGAGTATTTTTTACTTTTCGGTCCAGATGGCAAAAGGAGAAACTCAATTTGTCAACTGGACAAAAGTTTATTTCGACCAAATGAACTTTTGTCCAGTTGACAAATTGAATTTCTCCTTTTGCCATGGATTCTACCTGGACGACTGAGGGATTCTACACACTTCCTCAGTCCAGATCTAAAATGTAATAGAGTAGAAGCACTTTGTGTTGCATTTTTTTGTATGAAAAGTGCTCTATAAATAAAGTTTGATCGATTGATTGATTGATAGAAAGTACAGATACCTGCTGTCAAATGTAATGACGTCAAGGTAAAAAGTACCCACTGTAAAACTGACTTAAGTAAAGTACAGATACACTAAATTTGTTCTTAAGAATTGCACTTTTACTTTAGTACTTTTACCTTCCACCACTGTCATAGACTATAACTATACATCAAACACAAGTCATTAATATAGTTTAAAGACTCATTATACACCCTCCCGAAGCTTTACTCCGCCCCTAAGCGACACCTGAAAAATCCTCCAGAGTGGGTGGTGCCCGGTGGGTTGTGGGACGAGCTCTGGAGCCACAACAATCCAACATGGAGCAAAGGGATACGCTCCAGAGTTTGAAACAGTGCGACATTTGTGCTCAATCACACGGTTTCCCTTTTCTCCAGACACGGCGGGACATCGCAGTGCCCAGCGGTGCCAGGTGGGGGCAGAGAGGAGCTCCTCACATACCGCCCGTACAACGCCACTGCCTGAGCTCGTCACGTAATAACCTCAGAACAGCATCTGACCCACTGGCGGCTGTTAGTCCAACCTGAAAATTCAAATGTCATGGCCATAGGTGGAGTTAATATGATTAAACTTAGATTCAACCACGCCTCAACCTCCTCGCCAGACAACCACAGCTCATCTCGACCCAGAAGCCTGATTTATACAGCCTATCCCGACAACACCGTCCACGTCAGCTCTCGAAGGCATCATCTTTAAGGAGGAGGGGTTCCGAATCAGCTGGGTGACTATTTTGGATTGGAGACGGAGCCCCCATCCTGAGTCTCCACCCCAGACATCACATCTACCCACCGTCGATCGTCAATATCTTTATCGTATTTCATTGTCGCGGCGTGGTCTTTGCTAGTGAATTGATTCTAAAGGTACAGACACGGCTTTTAACCCAAAAGTCAGATTTTTAAAGGGATATGCCACCCCCAGGTCAAACTTGGGCATCTCCCCACATCCAGAGACTAAAATAAGTGATGAAAAGCGTTTTCCTGCTCACCCAGCCATTGTCCGAGTCTGTCAGCACTGACCGCAGCGGTATCTGCAGCTCCTCCGCGTTAGACTGGAGTCTAACGGCGCCAGAGAAAGATTTCGGCCAAAAGGAATTAATTTGCTCGATGCGTTTCCCAATTACTTTCTGTGTAGTGCGCATTCATATCGAGTGCAAATAAATGTGCAAATCAACACGGAGAGCTTGACTTGGTCATTTTGGGTGGGAACTATTTTTCAGTGCGGAAAAAGAAAGCCGAAGCACAGAGCACGCTGCGCAACAGGGGAACTCCCTTCCTGGTGCGTAACAGGGATTCCCCTGGCAGCGTGCTGCGTGATTCGGCTTTCTTTTTCTGCACTGAAAAATTGTTCCCACCCAAAATGACCAAGTCAAGCTCTCCGTGTTGATTTGCACATTTATTTGCACTCGATATGAATGCGCACTACACAGAAAGTAATTGGGAAACGCATCGAGCAAATTAATTCCTTTTGGCCGAAATCTTTCTCTGGCGACGTTAGACTCCAGTCTAAGGCGGAGTAGCTGCAGATACCGCGGCGGTCAGTGGCGACAGACTCGGACAATGGCTGGGTGAGCAGGAAAACGCTTTCCACCACTTATTTTAGTCTCTGGACTGTGGGGAGATGCCCAAGTTTGACCTGGGGGTGCCATATCCCTTTAACACATATTTTGGCACTAAAATGCCAAAATAAGGCCTGGGATAGGTATAAACTTCTATTTTAGACCCATTTACACAGTTAATCAGTAGAAAAAAGTGATTTTGGTGTTTAGTGGCCCTTTAAGTTCAGTGTATGTGGATTAGGGTTACAACTTTTTTACAACCTCTATACCCTGTATCATATTTTGATGAGGTTTTGCTAGTAATGAAAGGAATTGACTTTCATTTGGTCATATTTTTGAAAAAAGTCCCCCCGGACTCAAAATGAAGTTTTCGTAAAGCCGACCAACAACCAGAATAATACCGTTAGAAGGTCAATATCTGTTCAATCATAAAATAACCAAAGGCAATTTTCTCTTTAATAACACAGGAACAAAACACATAATCAAGGTAAAGATAATATAAAATAGGCCATGAAGAAATACTGAATTAATAAATTGTAGGAGCATGCATACACCTAATCATATTCCAATATCACACAACATATAAACATTTATTTGTGTATTACTTGAATGAGCACTGAAACATAACTGTTTTCTGCATAAGGGGGGTGGTGATGGGGGGTGGGGGGGTGGGGGGGTAGGGGTGCTTTGGAAGGTGTGGAATTTGATCTGTGCAGATGCTGCTGAGGTGTCAGGAAGGGAAATCTTCAAGCTGATAGGAGGAGTGGGCGTGTCTGGTGGCAGAGCAGGAGAAAGCGAGGAGGAGCAGCCGGAAACCTCATACGACATCTGATACATGTTTTGCATATTCTTTATTTGTGGGGGATATTGATTTGGGTCTGAGGGAGAAGGGGCAGTAACACTGGGTAAGACGTATGTAGGGGTACGCACCAGGGAAGGAATTCGGACCCAGAGCTCTGCATTGCAAATATTGTTAGGGAAATAACCTTTTGGAAAATCTAAACCTTTTTGAATCTTGGTCATCTCTTGATAAGAACACGCAATATACAACAGCCACTAAAAGTCAAAAAATAAGAAATAAGAAAGAAAGAAAGCCATGCCTTTATTAGTCCCACAGTGGGGAAATTCCAGCTCTGCATTTGACCCATCCTGTTATTAGGAGCAGTGGGCAGCACATTACTGCCCCCGGGGACCATCTCCATGATCTTCTTGCTTCGGCTGGAGGATTTACCTATGGTGCATGGTGATGATTGTCCCAGAATTCTGGGATGGCTTTAGGCCAGGGGTGTCCAAACTTTTGTCATCAAGGGCCACATATCTAAACACAGACGAAGCAGAGGGCCGATCGAGGGCCATAGACTGGTGCTCAGTACAGTCAGTAATTGAAATATGCATGTTTAACACGTTAGAATGAACTATGAGTCCTTTATTCGTGCTAAGATCCTCAAAACCACACAATAAATATTAAATATTAACTTATCAAGGTAGATTTTCAAAAAACTTGCAGTCAAAAGTTCTGCTCAAGGTAATTTAGGCCAATTCACCTGGAAGTCTGAGGGCCAAGAAAAAATTGGCTGAGGGCCGCATTTGGCCCACGAGCCATAGTTTGGACATGCCTGCTTTAGGCCTACAACATATCAGCCTACAACCGGCTGGTTAGCTGCTCCTGAAAAGCAAAGTCAAAAAAGTAAAAAAATAAAAAAATTCTCCCGTGTGTCACTGTGTGTCACTGTGTGTGAGACCAAATAAAGGCTTAATCTTAATCTTAATCTTAATCTTAATCTATCACTAGTTGAACAAAACAGATATCCCCAACTCTACAGCCTACATGGTTTATACAGTGAAAGTGAAACTGAGGCTACGTTTATACGGTGACGATCAAAACAGAAGACGCAAAAGTGGCGTCTCGTCTTCAATTTTTTATCCGCGTTTAGACGAGCGTTCTCAACAGAAAATGTTTGTTTATACGAAGACGCAAAAGTGGACGCAAAAGCCAGTGAAGGGAGGTGCTGGACTGAAAAAAAACACACAAAAAACCCATCACAACAGCGTCAAGTTACATTTCTAACCACGACTGTACCGGAAAAGAGAAAACTTCAAAATAAAATGTTCTAGTTGCGTTTTAAATGAGTTGTTAAGTTCCGCTCCAAACATTTCAGTGACTTGTATTTTTGTTTTTGAATATTGTACTGAAAATAGTGACATTACAGGAGGATTACAGTGAATTAGAAAATATAAAATCACATGGGGTTTTACATTTGAAGTGCCTCATGCGGAAGTCGCTTGTCTTGGCGTCTGTGTGGCTGTGAGAGTGTGAGAAAGACTTGTACGGGAAGAAGAGAAAAGACCATAGACGTGTGTGGGTGCAATTTATACAATTGTTGAAATGACTCTTGTATGTTGACTAGAGCTGCGTTAACATCCGTGGTATCAAGGTATGCCGCATCTATGTGACGTAAACGCGTACCGACGTGAGCAGATCTGACCAGTTTTGCGTCTTGGGCAGTTTACACGGAAACGCTACAGCGGAGCGTATTTAACTTTTCCACTCTGGAGGGTGGTTTCAGATTTTTGCGTTTTTAGGCCCCAAAAACGCCGTCACCGTATAAACGAAAGGCACTTCCGATAAAATATTTTGTCGTTTTTACCCGTAAGCGTTCTCGTGTAAACAGGCCCTGAAAGTCAAGGATTGTGGGAAAGCTGTAGGCTACAATATATCACTACTAAACGAGACAGATTTCCCCAAATTTACATGTCTTGTAAAGTGAAAGCAAGAATAGAAACTGAAACTCCAGTATGTTATGATGACAGTACAACTTATCAGACCCCCCAGGATTTCGCGGGCATTTTTTGTGATTGTCGTGGGCTAAAATGCCTGAATTTGCGTGAGCTTTTCCAAAAAGTTGCGATGAAAGTTGCGGTGCTTTTAAGGTTTTTGTTGCAGGAGGAAGTGAAAGTTGCGATAAATAGTTGTGATTTTCCCTTTTTGTAATTAAAATTGAGTAATATTTTGAATACTGAGTTATTACTGACAAAGAATAATACAAAGACACAGAGATCAGAGATATGGTCCTAAAACAACCTTACCAATATTGAAAATAAATTACTACTAGGAGGGGAACTGTTTCACCCGGTCTTTTGCTGTTATTTTTGTGGTCAAATGGCGCCGCAGACATGTTTCTTTGCCATTAGAAGCCGTGTCCCAATCTCCAGAGCGCGCGGCTCGGAGCGTGGCCCGAAGGCCATGTGCGTCACACATTTCGACAGAACACCGGCGCGACGACTGCTGTCCCACTTCTTTTTTGTCCCATGCGCAGTTAACACGCGGTCCGAAGACCGCAGTCGTTAAGCGGTCCGCGGACTGCAGTCGGGGCTGAGCAAGTGTGCACCGCCTTGACTGCAGTCTGAGCCCCCTTCGGGCCGCGCTCCGAGCTGTGCGCTCTGGGAACTGGGGACACGGCCGCAGTTTCGTTTTGTCACACGGAACTAAGGCAGAAAGAAGTTGGTCGGCGTTCAATACGTCGCAGATGATTGGTCAAAATTTGTAAAAATTACGGGAAAGTTGCGGTGATTGGTCAAAATTGCAACACCGCCCTGAATTCACGGGGATTGGCTGAAGTTGCGTTGAAGTTGCAAATCGCAACATCGCGAATTCCTGGAGGGTCTGACTTATCATTGATCCATTTTCAGTCAAATTGACTTGTCATGGCCCTTGTGATAACTTTTCATATCATTGGCTGTAATGTGTATTTAATACTTCTTTGTTTTGGGGGGACTTTTTTAAAAGTGTTGAAAATGGAGTTTGGTTTCTTCAATTATACCAAAAAGTTCATCCAATCATGATGCAGGACGTTGATTTGGGGAAAAAAAGTTCAAAAAGTTATAACCCTAATATGGATAGACTGGTGTCCTCCATCTGAAATTCTGACTTCCAGATCTCCTCTACCGCATTTTTGGCTTTTTATTTCATGGCTACTCAAAAAGTGCTTTCTCAAACTCATATCTACAGGTTTGATTTGATCCATTTAACTCACTTCTGTACAACGGCGTCAGCTCTTTTTCACTCAGCCGTTACTCACCGCAGAAGAGCTCACCACTTTACAGCAGAGATGGAAGATTATATATATAAAAAAAAACTATTTTTCAAAACAAAACTAAGAGCTAAGGCTCGTTCAGTGTAAAACAAAAAAAATCCTCAGCAAACAAGAAAACTGGAAGATGCACTGTATGTTTTGGTTGGGGGTCCGTCACCTGCTTGTTTCTATGGATATGTCCCGCAGTATAGCATTAAACAGCTGAAGCTTACATTTATTCATTTGCGGGTGGTTTTATAGCTCAAAACTACCTAGAAAAACAGGCATTCTGAGCTTTTAGATGTAGACAAACTATTACTAAAGGCAAGAGCAGCTCTGTGGAGGACAAAATTGTGTGAATAAAACAAAACCCAGCTCCAGGTCTGTTTTTGTGGAGGTAACAAAAATACAAAAACAAAAATAAACAGATAAGTAGATGGATGGATAGAAAAACTGTAAGTCTTACTGCTTGTGGGTAAAAACTTAAACCTATTTTTCCTGACCAGTGGAGGGCAGAAGGCCGGGGGCAAAAGGACAAACTCCGAGAAGAAAGGCTATCTGACCCTCATCTTCCAGCACTTACAATATTTTGGGTCAGACATAGGGGGGAGCTAAAGCCACAGTCTGGTTTATTTGGCCAGTCCAGGCTTGTCAAATCCTCAATTCCATTCCACTAAAGTGACTCACGAAAAGTGGCGCTGAGTAACAAGCACCTGGAAACAAACCTGGCCGGACCTGGCTAACTGTCAAGGTTATTTTTCGCTTTATCTCCAAGAACGTCTAAGGTCGTTTTCACACCTGCCTTGTTTGGTTCGTTTAAACCAGAGTTCGTTTGCTCCTTTGATTCGGACCTTTTGTTCTGGTGTGAATAAAAACCAAAAATCTCGATCCGGAGCAAACAAGCGAACCGAGACCACCTAAAAAGCTCTGTCTCAGCACGGTTCCATTCGAACCCTGGTGCGGTTCGTTTGAGGTGAGAATGCAGACCGGACTCGATCCGACACAAGTTGGCTTTTTGTACTTAACGAGCTTCCATCGTATGTCGAGCATTATGGGAAACCGAGGCTGAAACTAAACTTACGAGGCTTACTTACGTTTTGCGTGAAGAGCAAGAGTCAGAACACATGAGCGCTGTTCTCTGTAGTCGTCTTGCCCTGTGTCTTCGTCGTTTGGAAATTGATTGTAAAATAGTGTAAACCTAACGATGCTGCTCAAACATTTGTGCGAACTGTAAAAACTAAGCAAACCATATCGCTAAGGCTAGATTGAAAACAGCACGTAACACCATGATTCTCCTCCTTCTGTGTTTGGACACGGCTCATTTCTGTCCAATGGCTGAGCGACCTCAGCACACGTGCTTTTGTTTATAGATGTTGGTTCACTTGGAAAAAAACTGCAGTGTGAAAGCGAACCGCACCAAAATAAAAAAAATAAAAAAATATTTGGTCCGGACCAAAGCAAGTGAACTATCGGACTTTCCTGGTGTGAAAACGACCTAAAGAAGCAGTTTAGTCAAAACTTTCAGCACATGCAGTGACACGCCGGGAAGGCAAGGGAAGTTTATTTGTACAGCACAATTCGTACACAAAGTAATTCAAAGTCCTTTACAGAATAAGAAAAACGTTAAAATCACAATACAAATAAATAAACTTTTGTCCAGTTGACAAATTGAATTTCTCATTTTGCCAACAAATCAAAACATAAATAATTAGACTTAGACTTAGACAAACTTTATTGATCCACAAGGGAAATTGTTTTGGGTATGGTAGCTCACTCATCAAATATAATATATGGTATATAACAGAGGGTAAAAGAAAAAAAAGAAAAATAGATGGAAAAGCAACCAAAGAGCAATAGACCAGTGTCAGATGAGACACAATTATATACATAAGATAATGGTAATAAAATATATATGTACAAATCAGATTTAAATAGAAAAGGAGTAGTCAAATATAAAATACAATATCAAATCAAATATGATGTACAGTACTCATCATAAAATGAACGATAAAAGAGAAGAGTGCAGAATGAAACCTTTCAATCAAACGCAGCTAAACAGAACCGTTTCGAACCTGAATTTGAGTCCTGAGCAGAGTCCTGTCTCACATGTTCAGACTGTTCCAAGTTTTAGCTGCATGAATCTGAAACTCTGACTCCCCGTGTTTAGTCCTGACTCTGGGCACCAACAGGAGGCCGGGACTAAAGCAGAACTAAACCAGGACTACAGCAGGAGGCCGGTCCCTGAGGTCCTCAGAGTGCAGATGGTTCATGTGGCTCTAACATGTCACAGATGCAGAAGCTGTTTTAAAGGGATAATGTGTTTTTGTATGTTAATCTGTATGGGTTTCCTTCTAAAAGTTCCGTGTGTTGACACCGGTTTACCTCTGACAGTCTCAGCTGATCCCGGTTCGGCTCGCTTTCTGGAGCCCACGTAAGTAGGTCCGGTAACTTCCCTGGAACATGAAATAAAGCTTGTTTTTCTTCTCAAAACAAAACATTTGTCCAAAAGGTGATATATTTGCATCCCAAACAGTTGTCCACGAAACATCCAGCAGCGTATTTAGCGATCGCGTATTGTGTCTGTTGACTCGTATCACTGTGTGCATATTAGCTGTATTAGCCTGTTAACCTTTAGCAGAAGTGTACGGCAGATGCGGTCCGCCGTAAGGGGAAGTTTACAAGTGAACAGGCTAATACAGCTAATATGCGTGCAATGATACGAGTCAGCTGAGACTGTCAGAGGTAAGCCGGTGTCAACACACGTAACTTTTAGAAGGAAACCCATACAGATTAACATTAAAAAAAAAACGCACTATCCCTTTAAAGTCGATTCTCTGAGCGACAGGGGGCAGTGCAGAGACCTGAGCACAGGACGATGGGGTCGTACTTGCTGGTTCAAGTCAGGACCCGAGCTGCAGCGTTCTGGATGTCCTGCAGCTGTCTCACGGCTCGTTTGGAGAGGCCAGTGAGCAGACCGTTACAGCTGTCTAACCCAGTGTTTCCCAACCAGGGGTACAAGTACCCCTAGAGGTACGCGAGCACACTGCAGGGGGTACTCGGCAGTGTCGCCGGGAGATTTTTTGAAATTTTTTATTCTAATTTGAGTAAATTTGAGTTAAAGAAAAGAGAGAAAATGCCTGAGAATTACATTTTCAAATTAAGGAGATGAAATAAATGGTAAAAGGAGAAATTCAATTTGTCAACTGGACAAAGTTTATTTGTGCGAAAACGTTTCGCAACTCATCCGAGTTGCTTCGTCAGTTCTGGTTAGAGTGCTGATGGACACTGCTTATATCTCGCTGCAGGGAGGAGCTAACTACACTGAAATTATTCTGAAACTATCCCACCTCTTTGTTTTCAGCTTTCTGTCTTTTGTTTTTTTAGTTTCACTCTGGCGTCTAGTTTAGCATACCCATTCAAACCCTAATGGCTGTTTTCACACCTCTGGACCTGACCTGGCTAGCCCTATTGTTTCCTTTGTTTGTTTAGATTTAGGTTTGAGAATGGAATTATACATGTGAGACAAATTACGTCTGACTCCCCCATTCCTGTTTAAAGAAGGATTCTCTTTTTTGACAAAAATTGCCTCTTTAACTCCCCTCTCAAACCAGTTCTTTTCCCTGGCTAAGATCTGAACCTCACTGTCCTCACAGGAGTGGCCCGTGGCTTCTAGGTGGAGATGTACGGCAGATGAAATAAAATGATTTTCATTTAATAATCTGTTGTGTCACGTTCTACTTTTGGAGAATTATCAACACGTATGAGTGAGGGGGTACGCGAGGTGTGACAAAAAGGCTCAGGGGGTACACAAGACAAAAAAGTTTGGGAAACACTGGTCTAACCTACTGGAGACAAACACATGGATAAATCTCTCCCAGTCTGCTGACAGTATACGTTTGATTTTTGCTCTGTTTTTTAGAAAAGGCTGCAGATGTTATTGATCTGGTGTGGCTGTTAAAGTTGAAGTTCCATTATTACCCCATGGTTTCCTGTAGACTGTGTTTAAACTGTCTCTGTCTGATACACTTTAAGGCCACAGAGGAGGAGGGGGGAGTCGTGTCTTTCCTCCTCGGATCAGAAGAACCGGAAAACTTCTGTGTTCAAGATCAAACTCTTGTCTGTCGCTGCGGCTCCTCTCATTTAGTCAAATCATTAAAACATCAGACTTTTGACCATTTTCTGTGATGTTGTTACTCCATCGATCTGGCCTCAGAGCCACCGGGAGCGCACACAAATCAAATCGCAGCTTACACATCAGGTCTGACTTATTAGCTTTGGTTGGGCTTATTTCTGTCACGGAACAACTTGAGGCTTAAGCTGGAGCTAGTTTCTGCTCAGGATTTCAGGAGAAGCCCGGACTTGATGGAATACCTCACAGATCCATCTTTATTCAAACATTCTGAAACTCACTTTGTTCTGTCCTATAGATTTATCCAGTAGTCGAGTTGTAAAATGAAACCGGAGGGGATGGTGAAAAACACATACACAAACGCACACACACTCTGGACACACACACACCTTAGTTCAGACCTGGTTTAGACCTCGTTTAATCCTGGTTTTGACCTGGTTTAGTCCCGGTTTAGACCCGGTTTAAACCCAGTTTAGTCTTGGTTTAGACCCGGTTTAGACCCAGTTTAGACCCGGTTTAGTCCTGGTTTAGACCTGGTTTAGTCCTGGTTTAGACCTGGTTTAGTCCTAGTTTAGTCCTGGTTTAGACCTGGTCTAGTCCTGGTTTAGACCTGGTTTAGTCCTAGTTTAGTCCTGGTTTAGTCCTGGTTTAGTCCCGGTTTAGTCCCGGGCCCCTGCTGTCAGCTAGTATGTCCCTTTGATGCAGAAATAATATGATAATATAACTCACCCCATAAGAACATGGTCAGCTCCGTAGTTTGTGGTGTGCGATAATACGCGTGTCCACGTGTATGTGCTCCGGAGAAACGGACATATCCCGAGTCCCGAGGTGAGAATTCTTTCTTACGTAGCATTAACGTAGCGTACATATTAACGGGGCTCGCTCACAGCTGATCGGCGATCAGGCGCAAACACAACAACGCTAATCGTCATGATTGGCGGAAACGTGATTGGTGGGTATGCTGCAACATGATTGGAAGCCGGAGCGCAGTTCGGCCTATGATTGGCTCTTGGCACTGGCCACGATTCACATTGGTCACCTATTTTGACTTCAAAACGGCGAATTTCGCCAACAGGTGAGGGATTTTCATGCCTGATTGATAAAATGCCACAAGGGATGGAAGAAGGGATGACCGATTTGGAAGAGGGATGATACTCAACTCGAGTACTGGATTTATCAGTTTGTATTTCAGGTTGTTCATATTTTTAGCTACAGACACACTACACAAAGTATCCTGGACTGGTCGCACAGAGGAGTGTTAGTGGAGCAGTGTCAGCAGAGGAGACAGACCATAGGCGGATTTCACAGAGTTACATCATGAGCCCATTATCGCCTCACTCACAGACCGGGGCTGTCAGTGATGTCACTACTGTATCCTCAGCTCGCAGGAAAAGGCATTATACTCTATCAGGGGTGGAAAGTACAAAAGTTTAAGTATTGTACATAAGGGCACTCTACAGTACAGTATGTGACTTTATTGGTTCTGCCACCTGCTTGTCGATTGATTTGCTTAAAATACTCTACAGTATAGCGTTTAACTCGATCACCTCCAAGAAGATAATCATGCAAAGGGATTTCACTTCCAGCTCCAGGTTCTGACTCATGTAGCCTATGCAGGATTTGTGGTGCATGATGAAATAAAACTAAAATGTCAAACTGTGGTCTGCTAGATTTTTGGTGTCCAACAAAATGATGGATTTAAGAAATGTTTATTACATGATGATTTTTTATATTTATGATAACTCAAGACTCAAATTATTGCAATTTATGCTCATAGAAATTTGATAAAAAGTCAACAGATGTATAAAGAAGTGGACAAAGTGAGTGTGATGTCAACCATAGCGTTCAGCTCCACTCAAATGAAGCTCACTGAGGCTAGCAGTTACAGGACCCAATTTGGAGCTCCATAGTTCATAGTTCATAGTTTGCTTTATTGTCGAAAAACCATATGGACGAGTACACATAAAAGATCGAAATTTCGTTTCCCCCTGACCAAGCAGAGACAGTGACAGAGACGGCCAGGGGAGAAAAGTGCATGTCTGTCTGGAGATGACAGAGTTGAAAAGTGCAGTACAATCAATAACAATACAAACATATTACGACAACAACAATTGGACAGGTAAAACACACCGCGTTTTTTTCGTTGGTGACAGACGGGCGGGTGGGAAGGGGAGCAGTTCAGAAAGATCTATGAAATTGATTGAAAACTGAAGCAGAGGCAGACATTACTAAATAGACAGGGCAGAGTTTTTTACATAAAACATATCAGTGTGAGCCGAGTGTGGAATGCCTTGTTTTGTAGAGTGCTGTGTGATAAGTCGCAGCTGTCGACCTTGGAAGTGTTTGTGCAGAGATGCAGAGTCAAAACAGTCCAGCTGAATCAGATTTTTCAAGGAGAATTGGTTACACCGAAAGGGGGAAATTTAACATAATCGATACATTTTTAGAACCCAGGCAAACAGACAATTTGCCAGAACCCTGGTTTCTGCCAGGCCCCCAACTTCATGCCACCAAGCAGGGCTGTGCGACTCGCAATCCTCCCCCTGGCACGTATGAATGCGGACTGACCCGCTGTTCCCCACAGTTCCACATCCATTTATCCACGATGTTATCCGAGTGCCAGACGGATTTCCACAGATTTGGATGTTACACTCCATACTCCATGTTAGGAATGGGAATTTATTTACAGACAAAATAGCAAAATAAAAACACCAGGATCATGTAGAGTGGGTTAATCTGAACATTTTAAGGCCAAAACGACAAGACTAACCTCTAACGTTAAACTCTACGTCAAACAGTGCTATATGTGATGATGTAGGGATGGGGCCGATCCGATCCAGTATCGGTATCGGGTTCCAATATCAACCTAATTCACGGATCGGAAATTTCCGATCCAACCTGTGAAAATGTCCGATCCATGAGTCATGTCTGTATATACACATTATCTGCTGAAATGACTCCACAAGTGATTCCCTGTCGGCTGCTCTGCTCCTGCTGCAAAATGTGGAATGGATTTCTTGAACGGAGGCGTATCTCAATGAGACACAAAATAGTGATGAGACACGCCTCTGTTCTGGAAATCCATTCCACAGTTTGCAGCACGAGCTAGCAGGCGAACATTGAGTAGCACAAGGCAGTTAACCAACTTTTCATCACAACATGTCCGCTGTGTGGAAATACTTTTTACTAGAAACACCTCAAAGGAAGACAGCAACGTGCAATGTTTGCAAAGCCGTTGTACCGAGAGGCGGAAGCTCCATTGCGACCTACAATACAACAAACTTAATAAAACATCTGAAAAAGCACCACATTAAAGAGCACAATGACTTCTTAGCCATGGGGCAGAAAAAACAAAGTTGCCAACAGGAATCACTTCTGCAGTCATTCCAAAGACGAGGTAAACTTCCACCAGACAATGTTTATTTGTAGTTTAATAATAATGATGATAATATTGAAAACAAACAGTTTCGGTATCGGAATAGTATCGGTATCGGCAGAGATCCAAATTCAGGTATCGGGATCGGATCGGAAGTGAAAAAAATGTGGATCGGTGCATCCCTATGTTGTGTGTAGAATCCCTCAGTCGTCCAGGTAGAATCCATGGAGCTGATTCCTCCCTTCAGGCAGATATAGGCAGTGTCCACCAGCGTCTGACCAGAACTGAAGAAGCAGCTTGGATGAGCTGAGAAACGTATTCGACCAAATAAACTTTTGTCCAGTTGACAAACTGAATTTCTCCTTTTGCCATATACGTGATGATGTTTTCTAAAGAGGCTCTAGTGTTCCTCACACTGTTCTGTCACTGGTTTTTCCCGTTTTCTATAAGATGTTTGGAAGCTAACTGGAACTAACTCTCTAATGTTCTGCGTCCTGATTGGCTAAGGGACTGTAGACCTTTGTCTCCTGTTCAGTACAGAATGTGTTCAGTTTGCCAGATTTATATAGATGTTATAGGGGTGGGGGTCACTGGATCCATAGGAAGCAGGACTAAGTCCAGACCAGGACTAAGACATAAGGACCAGACTGGGACCAGACCGGGACCAGACTGGGACCAGACTGAGACTAGACCGGGATCAGACCGGGATTATACCAGGACTAACCCATGAGGACCAGACCGGGACCAGACTGGGACTAGACCGGGACTAGACCAGGACTAGACCAGGACTAAACCAGGTCTAAACCAGGACTAAACCAGGTCTAAACCAAGTCTAAACCAGGTCTAAACCAAGACTAGACCAGGACTAAACCTGGACTAAACCAGGACTAGACCAGGTCTAAACCTGGACTAAACCAGGACTAGACCAGGTCTAAACCAGGATTAAACCACCGCATGCGGCTCTTTACCTTGTTTCGTGTGGCTCTTGCGTTCATGACGGTTTGTGTTTATGATGTGCGTGTTCGCTTCGTGGCTCGGACTGCGTCGTTGGCCATGGACGCGGTCCCAAGGGGGGCGTGGTTCGGACACTGCCAGCCTCGGTCTCGTGCTCGCAGCCCTAGGTGGGACGCGCGGCCTTGCGCCGGTCATGCTGCTCTATTATGGATTTGACCACGATGAGCAGGTGCACGTGTCCGCGCGCACCCTTCTCCGGGAGGTTAGTGCGCATCGTGTCCCAAGACGTGACAGTGCCGTTGGATGAGTGCGGTGCTTCCTGCGGATCCAGTGGCTCATGCCTCCGCGCCCCTCACGCGTCCGGCGGGGCTCCCGGAGTTTGAGTGTTTTAACGAGAGAGAAATGTGAGAATTAATTCCAGCTTGAGAAAAGTCTATAATGTGTGTGGTGAGATGTTTACAGCCTTAAAACATGTAGAATAATTGTAAAATATAAAGTTGTCCTACTTCGCGGATTTCGCTTATTGCGGGTTATTTTTAGAATGTAACCCCCGCGATAAACGAGGGATTACTGTATATATAAATGGACATAGGCGACACGTTCCAAATAGGAAGTTCATCGCGGGCTCTTCCGGTTAGACTTAAACAAACCTTATTGATCCACAAGGGAAATTGTTTTGATACAGTAGCTCACTCTTCAAATATAATAACAGAGGGTACCAAAAATAGATGGAATAGCAACCAAAGAGCAAGAGACCGGAGTCAAATGAGACGTAATTATAAGAATTAAAAAATGATAATAAATGTGTATGTACAAATCAGAATAAAATAGAAAAATAAGTAATAACATATAAAATACAATATCAAATAAGATGTCCAGTCACAGCTACTGACCCTGGTGTCCATTGACTTTGCACTGGAATATTGTGGCCCAGCACTCTGTAACTGCTGCTGTGAGCCTCGTCACTTTGGTCTTAAAATGTTCATATAAACCCACTCTACTTGATCCTGAGTCCACTTCTATATCAGTCTATGCTTGTGGCGTATGGAATGGCATCAGATAATGGAGTCGTCTGTATATTGGTCTGTTGGATATTATCCAACAAGCGTCCAGCCCAAAAGAAAATCTCAAATTACAGCAGTACATCCTGTGGTTAATGTGGTGTCAGCGCTACCAGGAAGTTTAGTTTTCCTGAAACAATAGCGGGTCTTTTATGTCAACGCTGTAAATCAGGAACACGACTAGTCAATACACGGCGAGAGAGCAGTACTGGGGTGTCGGGTACTACCAGTGCAGTAGTATCACATGACAGTGAGATCATGTACAGCAGGGGTGCTCAACCTTTTTTTAACCAAGATCTACTTTTGAGGTTGAGGGTGTGCTGAGATCTACCAAGAGGGGGGTTTTGGTCCATTCTAGTCCATTTTAGAATGGCCTGTTAGACATGGCAAATATGGGATTTTGGAGTGAGATTATTTTTAAAGTCGCATAGGGGCGAAAAAATCGGATTTGGGTCTCTTCAGGCTGCAGTGTGAACGTTGCCCAAGATATGTGGTCCTAAAACGGATACATATCCAATCTTTTGGCATGCGATTTCAGTCTGAACGGCCAGGTTGCATTCATCCAACCTGAGCATGTTTCCTCCAGTGAGAGTGGTACAAGTAGGCGCTCACAAATGTACACAAACGTTCTTCTCGTCAAGCGAAAATAGTAAACTCCGTATCAGTGAAGCGGAGAAGCACGTAGCAATCCCACCACTCATGGCTGCTACTCCACACCAACACGTTCATTTTTGCAGACGTTGCTGCCACTGCCCCACAAATCGCCGTGGCCAAAAACCTTGTCCTTCTCCGTCTCCTCCTTAAAGATCCCATGACATGGTACTTCTTGATGCTTTTATATGGCTCCTTAATGGTTCCCTAATACTGTAAATGAATCCTTCAAAATCAACACTCAGTGCATGAGAAACAGAGATAAGCTGAGAAAGAGTAATTTTTCTCACTCAGAACACTCTATAATGGGCGTTGTTGCTTGAATGCAAATGAATTTCCTTGTTTTTGCACGGGGGGAGAGATTTTAAGCGTTCCCTTGAAAAATAAACACATTTCCACATAAAATAAAATCAAACCACTGCTGTTCAAAGGTCCAGAGGCTCAGATAAAGGACTTCCGAGCCTAGAAACACTCGGACGTGCCTCCAGGCAAATAAAAAAACGCATTTCGCATTGCCTAGCGCATTCGCAGTCCAAACTCTCTGGGCGTGATTTACAGAGATGCTGAGTTCAGACAGACGGGGGTGGAACTGCATTTGCATTTCTTTTTTCGATCTGACGTCAATAAGGTGCCTTGTTCAAACTCGCCCGTTTGAGCTCCGATTTTTTGTAACGCAGACTTTTAACCATGGGGGGGGGGCCTAAACAGGGTAGGGGAGCTCACATTAACGTTCAAAAACCTCAGAAAGTGAAAATTTCATGCCATGGGACCTTTAAAACAAATAAGCACTGGGCAAAATAAGCTAGAATCCGGACGTGTTTGGACTGGATATTTTAAATGACACGCCACATATCCGGACCAGATTTTCACGATATCCTTATTTCTTGAGAATCCATGAAAATATTGACGTATCTGGACTCCGGATTTCACTGGGTACAATATCTGTTCGTATCCGGAGATATTTTGGCACTCGTGTCTCTCTGTAGCCAGCTCGCTACACGCCCATGTGATCCCCGGACTGCCCTCAGGGCTGAGCGAGCGAGTATGCGCCGTCTCGACTGCAGACTGAGTCGCCACGCTCCGAACCGCACTCGCTGAATTGGGAAACGCAGCAATGTTAGCCGTGCTCCTGGTGGACAAGTTTGCGGTCACGTTTTGATGGGGAGGTGAACAATCCCACTATCAGAGATGTTTTAAGGTAAGTTGAAATATCAGAATTGCTATTTGGCCGGTGAATGTTTGGCGTTAGCTACACAGTTAGCCTGCCATTCGTTGATAACGTGGAATGACAAGCTGGTTGATGGAATGATTGGGACATAATGTATCATCAGTAATATGAATGTATAACATGTAACGGCGTCGATGTCTGATTTTCGACATACGCAGGGGATGAATTTCAAAATCCCACTTGCGTAAAAATGGAGAGTAATCTGCTAGCTAAATGTAGCCTTCTAGCTAGCGTTACACTGCGATCTATCTTTGTGTAGCAGCTAGCCTACATAGGCTTCCCACCCAAGTGTTTAGCGTAATAATCTGTGGGTAAAAATACGCTATTTCTTAGTCCATTACCATACAAACCAACTGGGGGCTTTGTGAAATTGGGTGGGTTTTAGAGCCGCCAGGAGACTTGAAGGTAATATGTAGGATTGTGGCCAGAGTAGGTAAATACATATTGCAACTGTGCTGCTTATTTCCAAAATCTTTTCATGACTATTTAGTCAAAGTAAATAAGTAATAAAATTATAGTTACTAGTATGACCAAAGTAGTTCTGCAGATTAAAAAATGTCTATTACTGGAAATTCAAAATGACAGACATGGAAAAGATTTCTTTCCTTTCCCAGTCAAAATTAATACTTAGAATTTGATGGTGGTGGTAAGTATTCATGAAAAGGTAACATTTGTGAATGAGCAGCATGCATTCTGGAAATAAACTACCTTTTAAACATGTGTGTGACAAAACGGATCAGTCATTGCTTTTGCCCCAAGATGGATGTAGCTAATCGCAAACATTACAAAAGACAATGAGATGTTGAAATTAATGTTTCTGAATGCTGCAGGGCAATCGGTGACCTTCGCAGTTCAGTGGATGACCTGAGAAAGGAACTGAGGACCATGCAGGATGCCATGATGCAGCAGCAACACTCCCGCATGACCCAGGAGAACCACAAAGTCCCTTTGGAGTTGGCGGTAACACTTGTGTGTTTTTGAGAATAGGACACAAACTGGACTCATGTATGTGTCCCATAACTAGGCTGACATCATTATCCACTGTTTCTTTCTATATTGGTCGTCTTAACCACATACAGTTGTATAATGATTTTTTCTTATTCAGGCACGGGTGAGGCGCTTTCACTGTGGGCTTGGGGAACTGCAGTGGATACCCTTATAAATGAACATATACCAGTGAGTGAGCCTACGAGTCTCCAATGCTGGCCAGCCCACACGTGTGTAAAGTTCACAGTGGTGTGTGCGAGGGTTACAGTTTGTGATGAACCTCAGAGAGGCATGATACACACAATCTAACACTTGCGCTTATAAAGAAAGCAGGGTCCATCACTGGTGTGTTTTAGTACTGTGGAGCAAATCTTAAAGGAGTGGGTGATTGAGATGTGAATAGGGAGAAGTGTAAGGATGATCACCCACTGTACATCATGTTGACTAAACGTGGTAGGAGCCAAAGGCTCCTCCTACCTAGGTGCTCCACTAGATTTAGGAGGTCTTTTGTTCGTGCAGCAATCAGACTTTTCAACAATAGCTGAGCACTATTTTAATGTTGTGGTTCTTTTTGTATTTCTATGATGGGATGTCACTTATTTATTTTTAGCTCTTTGTTTTTTATCTGTTACACTAACTTGTGTCATTGTCTTACTATTGTGTGTGTATATGTTGTAGGAATGGTCAGCTGGCATAATTTCCCCTTTGGGGATTAATAAGGTCTACTCAATCACTCAAAAGTCTGTTAACTCTACTTCTTACTGTCTTGCAGAAGCTTGAAATAGGTTCTATGAACACCTGAAGGCCCCCCAAAAAATGGACCTAGCTGGGAGGACCGATGAAGTAAAGAAGGAAAAAAATGAACAGCCGACGTGACCGGGTAGGTAAAACGACCCCCAACACACCTCACACTGGCATCACACCCTGATTAAGGCCGTAGGGCTGATTCACATTGGTGATTTTATTAGCCCACATAAAAGATTGTTTTGGACTTTTTACAGTAAATCAACTCAAGTGCCTTTTTTCCCCTTTATTTTTTGTTGGCATCACTATCTTTGATCACTGCTTGACCAAAGAAAAAAAAATCCAGTTGATGGTTGTGAAATTCTTCCTGGCTGCCATGAACTATTATTTGGGTGCAAGCATTGAAATTAAGGTAGGTCTGCATTCTACATTCTTTTGAAATGTGTTGCTTAATATTGCCCTCTTCTGTGTAGCTTTTCAAGCAGCGGCTTCAAGGACCTCCTTGATGACGATGACCTGCAGTATCTGAAAGGAGCAGAACTCTATTCAACCGCACGCCGGGAGTTAAAGTTAAAGGTATTCAATCACATTTTCACAGACGAACTTTGGGCGCATCTCATTAAAGGGACAAATATTTACCGTGAACAGACCGAACGTGATCACACTCCAGCGAGGGCAAAGACGCTTAAGTGGTCGAATGTAACTGTCCCTGAAATGAAGACGTTTATTGGGCTATCGGCATGGGTCTACTTGTTCTGCCTGCACAGAGAGATTATTGGAGACACACCAAAAATCTCGTCAAGACTCTGTTCTCTGACGCCATGGCAGATTCTATGCTATATGGAGGTAAGAACTAAAATACTGATTGATTGTGATAATTATGTAATAACAAACGGTGATTATTAATATTATCATTGCAAATTACATTTTTTCTAATTATGTAGCAGTTCACGTTTACATCTTTGGGCATAATGATGAGAGAGGTATTGGTATTATGCATTGAACTTTTATTCAACCATAATCATGCATACAAATATAATACAAAAATAGATGCATACATACCATCATACAAATACAAGCTGTAACACAAGAGAACAATGTAATTTACAGTACCTGTAGACATTAAAAAAATACATAATATTTTTATTCATCACATACACATAGTTTGCGGTGCCATCTTATTTACAATAGACCGAATATCTCACAAAGCCACAGTACAATGTAAATTATGCTGTTTTATATTATACTTTCATCCAAGGTGACTTTCCTGTGTCTGTTTCTGCATTTTCAGCCAATCGAAGGCAACGGAGCCATCCAGCAACAGGTGGAAGTGCCAGCTTGCCTTGCAGATTATCAAAAAAATATGAAAGGTTTGTTTGCCTTTTTGGTTTTATGGCAAAATATGTGACTGTATAATTATTTATTATGTTTATTTCCACTGTTGCCTTGTGAGTGTGTAATGTGTGCTGTGTTCCAGGCGTCGATCTGCTTGATCAAATGGTTGGCTACTATGGGTTCCAGCATCGAACGAAGAAGTGGTGGAGGCAAGTGTTTTCTTCTTCTTGTCTGTGTCCTGCCACAATGCATACATCGCTGCAAGACCTGCCTTCAGCAGAAAGTACAGAGGGTACAAGAACTGGCTGGAGGAACTTATCACACCAATGACAACAAGGGCTGTTCCTGTGACCTCTCCTCCTTCTCCATCTTCTCTTCCTCCTCCTCCACCCGACTGTAGGACGTTTGGGGGCCATAGTAGCCACACCACCTCCACAACATGACTGTGGAAAGATATATGACAAGCGCAAGCTGTGCCGGGAATGTCAACTGGTCCCAGAGAACGAGAAAGTAGGTGGGCCAACAGTCTTTGGATGCAAACAGTGAAAACTACCTCTGCACATTGAGTGCTTTGGCAAGCACTATCGCTGGTATATGTAAGGGATGTAACCTGTTCAGTATGTAGTGCACTTCATCTTACTGCCTTATGGCCTTGGGACACTTTATTTTTTACAGTTTTGACCTGAATAAGAGCTGTTCTTTATTTCTTAAAACTTGAAAATATTGTGCACTGTACATGTTGTGACTGTTTTCTATTATTTTTTCCATATTATTGTGTTTCTGGATTATTTTATATTTTTTTCTTAAGGTGTAGAATAATAAGACACAGTTCTCATGAAACCCACAAGTGTAAGCTTTCAAATACTTTTGGAATTTTGTCTCTGTGCTTCAGAGGCTGAGAAATCACTTATTTAATAGTCGTTGACATTGTTGAATTTCCAGGAAAAACCTCAGGATCTCGCCCTTAAGATTTTCAGGCCTTTTTCCCCAGGCGTTTTAGGTCTAAATGGGTTAATTAATAAAGACAACTTTATCAAACACAACTTTATCAAACGTTCTTGTCTGTTGTACAAATTGTATTAGTGACATTGGCAGAGGTGGAAAAATGCTGAAAAAATGTGATTTAAGTATCTTTACTTGCTTAAAGCCTACTAAATTAAAAGTACCCATCTAAAAATCTACTTGAGTAAAAGTAAAACAGTACTTGTTAATGTATTTTGAGTTAAAAAAAAAAAATACTTTAAATTGGTTACATTTTTCCATGACCTCTAAAGTTTGTCAGCTGTGTAGACTTAGCTTTTTCAAAGTAATTGTGATGAGTTTTTAGTAATGCTAATCTGTTTGTCATTTTGGTCAATGTCTGTGCTATTTTAAAATAACTAAGGCATATAATTAAAATATTAACCGAGTTACCAGCCGCCTAGTCAGTAGTACACTGTAAAACATTGGTATATAAACGTATGAAAATGTTGCCTGGTCATAAGGCTATGGGTTTCACGATACAGTAGCCTATAAATGCTTGAAAAATAAAGCTCCCTAGTGAATGCTAGCTTGAGTATCCTGACATATCCGGAGGTGAGCGCAGTACCAGAACGTGACGTATTCGGAGATATACGAACAGTGAATACGTGAAACACGGACCATATCCAGTAAGTATCCGGAGAACCGGATATGTAGCGTATCGACACAGTGCCATTCCGGAGTTCGGAAATGCTCCGTATACGAGAATTGACACCAACGTATCCGGAGCGTGTCAATCCGAATATCTACAGATATTGTGAATATCCTGGGATATACGACTACAAACACCCCCGGAAACAATGCCATTTTTCCCAGTGAAGCTGTACATGTTCTGGCTCCAGTACGACAGCAACTTTAGTTTACTCCCGTAAACATTGAGCACGCTCACTGCGCATGACGTCGTGTCCTCCAAGGCGCATGCGGGACACTTTTGGGGCGTTTAAAATTCACACTGGAGATCGCATACACAAAAAAAAATCAGAATTGAGCTTTAAGCCCTGCAGTCTGAATGTATCCATACACGATCGACTGGTTGGGCACCCCTGATGTAGAATGTGTACATAATTAAACTGCTCTAATGCTGTTCTCATGTTCATACATCACATCCTCATATCCACATGTATTACGTATACAACATACACAGAGGTGCAAACCCGCATACTTTTAAAAGCTTCAAATTACACTCCCCCTGCGACGCCAGCCTCTGTGCACTCTCACATTTACTAAACACTAAACTTTTCACATTGCTTATGTATTCATTGTTGATTGGATGAATTATGTTTTAAATGGCAAAGCTAAAATTGACAAGAGAAATTATGCTTTTCAGCAATAACAAGCTGTACCTGCAGTGCTCGCATTAATTAAGATACACACCATTTAACTTAGGTTCTGCTCCACACGCCTTTTCCTTTCAGTAGTTGTTCTTGTTGTCATAAAGTGTTTTATATTATCCTCCACGGGTGTAAACATTTTGTAGTCCATCATGTGTCATGTAGGAACAGAATGCAGGACTACTGTTAAAGTTCTTTAGTAACAACCAAAGATTGACCAAAATCCAAAAATCCAAATTGGCAAGACATGACTAATAATGACAAGACGAGACATTGACAATGGACCAACAAAGGGCAGAGGAGAACACGGGGTATAAATGCAGACAGACACAAGCCCTGTCTCAATTCTCAGAGTGCACAGTTCGGAGCGTGGTTTTAAGGGGGCTCAGACTGCAGTCAAGACTGTGCATACTTGCTCAGCCCTGAGTGCAGTCCGCGGACCGCATGGGCGTCGGCGAAATGCAACAGGTCTCGCAACTACCAAATACAGCCACCGACAACATTTTCTCCCGTAGAAGCAGTAGCACGCGGTGCATGCTGGGATATATGAGTGCGCGAAGTATGCTTTTTCACGCAGTTGGTCCACACCCCGATTTCCATGGAAACGACTGCAGTCGCGTGTTAACTGTGCATGGGACAAAAAAGAAATGGGACAGCAGTCGTTGTGCCGGATATGCCCTTAAAACCACGCTCCGAACTGTGCACACAGGTGTAGCACATTAGGGTGGGGAAAACAATCAACAGACAGGAAGTAAAACTAAAAGTAACAAGCGGACCAGACAAATGTCAAAATAAAACACTAAGGGCACACCAAAGGAATAATATCCAAAATATGAAATTATAACAGCAAAACATAAACCATGACATCACGAGTCATTCCCTGAGCTCCTGGATGCGACACACGATGTTTACAAGACTGTAGTGGTTTTAGAGAACGTATTTCGAAAGGGCATCGGCAGTTTCTTTTGACACCACGTGCTTATTTCCCGTTTTTTGCCTGTTAAAAAGCATGGAGACTCTCTGTTGACGCTGAAAAACTCCAACCTAATGTGAGCGGCGCTTGACATATTGATGGCCGTTAGGGTTAGGGTATGACACTGCTGGTGTAAATAGTTTGACCAGTTGAAATTAAAAGTGATACCTGCGCGAATGCTGCTCGTGTGCTGCCCCACCCTAATGGTCACTTACACACTCACTGCGTGCACATGGTAGGATCAGATTGGATTTCTCCAAACCCGATCCCGTTACTCGGCGGGTGGTCTGTCCTAAAATCCCCGTGCACATAAAAATCGTGTAATCGGATAATTACACGACCTGGCCGGCTCCTCTACGCTATGTGGCGCTGTAGTCCAACTACTTCCAGGTGATGGCTAAAAACACAACAAACTATGTGGCGGTATACAAAGATGGCGCTCGAGGAGTTTGACGGAGCTGCACTGGTGTACATGTTGTGCATTCTTTCTTCGCAGCCATGATTTCGTCTGACCTTCTGCCACTTCCGGGTGAAATCCCTGGCGAAAATTCCCACGCATGTGCAGTACGCCAATCCGATCTGATATTGTGCACAAGGCGGCACCAAGCGGATTACTATCGGCCTAAGCCAGGGGTTCCAATCGGATTCGGGAAATCAATCCCTATACGATCCTTAGCCTGTGCACATGAATCCGATACGATCCCAATCCGTTTGCAATCAGATTACACTCGTCCATGTGCACGCAGTGACTAATGCTCTGGGGTCAGTTCTAGATACCCACCCTTTCACATGTTACTCTGTGCACCCTAGAATTACATGTTGACTTACAACTCTTTTTTTTTTCATGATCTCCATGTTTGACTTGATTTTATGCAGTCTTTTCAAACACAAAATGAAAAGGCTTTTAGTACTGGACATGCATGCAGACGTTTAACATCTGCTCCATACCGCACGCTTTCACTCACAGACGATTAAAAAAAGCCAACCAGATCATTGGTAATTACACATGTACAACTCATGATCTCTCCCTCTTTTAATTAAATGCAATTAGTTCTTGTTCACATGCACTGGACGTTATTCACCCCTTTCGCATGGGCCTAAAACGCCGCTCACAGACCACCTGTTTCAGACGCTCTGGAGGCGTCTGTTGACTGTGAATCTGGATGCTTTTTTGCGTTCTCACCTCATCGAGCAGCGCGCTGTCTGTCTGCACACCACATGGCTCTAAACAACCGCCACATTAGCAGAAATAATAGCAGGTTTATACTAAATGTGAGCCAGATGTGGTTATTTAGACGCCACAGAAGTGTGGAGTGCTTTTGAGGTAATCAAACGAGTGCTTGTTTTCTTGTGAATCCACTTCACTTCCGAACCTCCTTTGATTGAGGGTACATGAGGCATTAGAGGGTGCTTGAGTACATTATAAATAAACATTTTAGGCAAATTCAACATTTTGTACAGAGAGCACGCTAATGCACACCATCTGCTGTCCCATGCAAATATGTGTTAGCCGTATGCTAATAGCTCACAGTGTAAACAAGTGAGTGCCTCACGTCTCCCACAGACGCAAGAACGGAGACGGTTCTGAGGCAGGTTTAGCTCAGGTTTATCCTCTGCTTCATCAGACCCCTCTCCTCCTCATCCTCTGCTCTTCTGACCCTCTCCTCCTCATCCTCTGCTCTTCTGACCCTCTCCTCCTCATCCTCTGTTCCTCTGACCCTCTCCTCTGCATCCTCTGACCCTTCTCATCCTCCTCATCCTCTGTTCTTCTGACCCTCTCCTCCTCCTCATCTGCTCTTCTGACCCTCTCCTCCTCCTCATCTGCTCTTCTGACCCTCTCCTCCTCATCATCTGCTCTTCTGACCCTCTCCTCCTCATCATCTGCTCTTCTGACCCTCTCCTCCTCATCCTCTGCCCTTCTGACCCTCTCCTCTGCATCCTCTGACCCTTCTCATCCTCCTCATCATCTGCTCTTCTGACCCTCTCCTCCTCATCCTCTGTTCTTCTGACCCCTCTCCTCTGCATCCTCTGACCCTCTCCCTTGCTCTTCTGACCCCTCTCATCCTCTGACCCCTCTCATCCTCTGTTCTTCTGACCCCTCTCCTCCTCATCCTCTGTTCCTCTGACCCTCTCCTCTGCATCCTCTGACTCTTCTCATCCTCTTCATCCTCTGTTCCTCTGACCCTCTCCTCCTCATCCTCTGTTCCTCTGACCCTCTCCTCTGCATCCTCTGACTCTTCTCATCCTCTTCATCCTCTGTTCCTCTGACCCTCTCCTCCTCATCCTCTGCTCTTCTGACCCTCTCCTCCTCATCCTCTGCTCTTCTGACCCTCTCCTCTGCATCCTCTGACCCCTCTCATCCTCTGCTCTTCTGACCCCTCTCCTCTGCATCCTCTGACCCCTCTTATCCTCTGTTCTTCTGACCCCTCTCCTCCTCATCCTCTGCTCTTCTGACCCTCTCCTCTGCATCCTCTGACCCCTCTCATCCTCTGCTCTTCTGACCCCTCTCCTCCTCATCCTCTGCTCTTCTGACCCTCTTCTCTGCTTCCTCTCCATCCTCTGACCCCTCTGCATCATCTGACCCCTCATCCTCTGCTCTTCTGACCCCTCTCATCCTCTGACCCCTCTCATCCTCTGCTCTTCTGACCCCTCTCATCCTCTGACCCATCTCATCCTTTACATCCTCTGACCCCTCTCATCCTCTGCTCTTCTGACCCCTCTCATCCTCTGCTCTTCTGACCCCTCCCCTCTCCTCCTCTGACCCCTCTCCTCTGCATCCTCTGACCCCTCTCATACTCTGACCCCTCTCCTCTGCATCCTCTGACCCCTCTCATACTCTGACCCCTCATCCTCTGCATCCTCTGACCCCTCTCCTCTCCCTCCTCTCACCCTTCTCATCCTCTGACCCCTCCATCCTCTGACCCCTCTCATCGTCTGACCCCTCTCATCCTCTGACCCCTCCATCCTCTGACCCCTCTCATCCTCTGACCCCTCTCATCCTCTGACCCCTCCATCCTCTGACCCCTCTCATCCTCTGACCCCTCATCCTCTGCATCCTCTGACCCCTCTCATCCTCTGACCCCTCTCATCCTCTGCATCCTCTGACCCCTCTCATCCTCTGACCTCTCTCATCCTCTGCATCCTCTGACCCCTCTCATCCTCTGACCCCTCTCATCCTCTGACCCCTCTCATCCTCTGACCCCTCTCATCCTCTGCATCCTCTGACCCCTCTCATCCTCTGACCCCTCTCCTCTCCCTCCTCTGACCCCTCTCATCCTCTGACCCCTCTCATCCTCTGACCCCTCTCCTCTGCATCCTCTGACCCCTCTCATCCTCTGACCCCTCTCCTCTGCATCCTCTGACCCCTCTCATCCTCTGACCCCTCTCATCCTCTGACCCCTCTCATCCTCTGACCCCTCTCATCCTCTGCATCCTCAGTCCCACCTAAGATTAACTTGAATCATTTTAATAATAATAATAATAACTTGAATGATTTTCTTTTCCTTTTGGCCGTCTCTTTTCTCTATTGACTTTGGAAACTTCCCATTTTGAACAGTGTCTTTTGTTAAATTCATGCTTGGCGCATCCCTCAAGTCTCCGGTCCTTGTGCTTGAAAAATATGAATATCTCTTGGCTTTCATAACCTTCATCTGCTCTTTTTTCACTTCCCTCTCGCTGTTTGAATTATTAATATTAAAGGACGGATCCTCCTGAGGGTACGTCTGTCTACAGAAGCCTGAGAGGATCGCATTTCTAACTGAGATTTGTGCTCTGTAAAACCAGCTGGAGCACTGGTACCCTGCTGCTTCTACTAATATTGAGATAATTAATAGTTTTTGGAGTGTTTTCTGTTCTTCACTTAATGGAATTTAAACCTCTTATTTTGCACAATAATAAATCTGACTGTTCAGGAGGGACGGGGTCTGGACATATAAGGAACATGAGTAGTCAAACAGGAATCCTTATTTCAGGGGTGTCAAACTCATTTTGGTCCGGGGGCCGTATCCAACCTACTTTGATCTCAAAGGGCCCGCATCAGAAAACTCATGGCAAATATACCCCAAAAATAGCGATAAGTCCAAATATTTGTTCAGAGAAACTCAAATCTATTACAAATAGGAATTAGTAAAAAAAAAATTGTAAAATCCTGCACTCGGCGTCCACTTTTCTCATTTTGCTGATGAGGGTGTCACGGTCAACAGTCAAAACGATGGTCCTTTAAGAGCGTTTGGAAAGAGGCGAGTCTTCATTTGTGCTGCTCTGGTGGGAGGGGCCACGTACAGAGGCGCTGGAGATGCTGCTATACTAAACTGCGCAGAAAAGAGCCACAGAAAATTTTAATAGAAAATTAAAATATAATTAAAATATTTTAATAAAATTAAAGGTCTTGCAAGGCTGGATCAAAGTTCAAAGTCAGCGTTATTGTCAAAAACCATATGTACAGGTAGCTGTCCTCCTATGGACCCACCACCCGCAGGAGGATTCATGAGGGTTGGTGCATTGTGTTCTGGGCAGTGGAACACTGCTTGGACTGCTGCCCCTGTGACCCAGAGAATGGAAAAAGTGGAAGAAGATGAATGAATATGTACAGGTTGCACACACAGGATTTGAAATTGCAGCGCCCCCTATGCCCACAGTGAACATAAAACATCTGATAAACAAGACAAACACAATAGCTGTTTCCCAATTCAGCGATTGCACGGTTCAGAGAGTGCTTGGAGGGGAATGTGCGTCACATCCGGCGCGACAACTGCTGTTCCATTTCGTTTTTGTCCCATGCACAGTTAAATCCAAATCCAAATCCAAATCCACTTTATTTATATAGCACATTTTACAAACGTAGCCGTTTCCAAAGTGCTGCACAGAGATAAAAACATAAAGAATACATAGTATGTGTGTATAAGTAAAATCAAATTAAAACAGCACCATAAGACGCGGTCCAAACACCACCGTCGTTTCCATGGAAATCGGGGCGTATGTATCAAGCCTGGTATAAACAACTACCAGGGAATATTCAAATATTATTTAGCAACAGAGAAGGAAATTATAACTTAAGAAGTGAATTAAATTTTAAGAAATTATTTTTCCGTACAACATGCAAAAAAATGTACATCACAAGATGTGGAGTGGATTTGTGGAATAATTTAAATGATGAAGTTAAGAGTTGCCCAAATAAATGTTTTAAAGGTCCCAGGGCATGAATTTTTCACTTTCTGAGGTTTTTGAACGTTAATGTGAGCTCCCCTACCCTGTTTACCCCCCCCCCCATGGTTAAAAGTTGCGAAATGTCTAAACTGAGCATTTGCGATCCTTTTCTGCGTTACAAAAAAACAGTGTTGAAACGGGCGAGTTCGGACAAGGCACCTTTTTGACGTCAGATCGGCAAATGCAGCTCCAGCCCCTCCCTCTGTCTCCGCTCAGCGTCCCTGTATATCCCGCCCATAGAGTTTGGACTGTGAATGCGCTACGCAATGCGAAATGCGTTTTTTTTATTTGCCTGGAGGCACGTCCGAGTGTTTCTAGGCTCGCAAGTCCCTTACCCGACCCTCTGGACCTCTGAAATACCAGTGGTTTAATTTTATTTTCTGTGTAAATATGCTTTTTTTCATTGCAAAGTCTCCCATCTGTCTTCCTGTGTTAAACACGGAAGAGAGGAGACGAGCTGCGCCGAGCTGCGGGAGAAACCCGCCCCCCCCGCTCCTTAGCCAATCTCTCTGTCCTTGTCATTTGCAGTGAAGCAGCAACACTCAGAATAAAGCATTTTAGACACATATCTAGCCTCATGAAGACTGTCAGAGTCATATCTCTTGCAGTGAGTGTTGATTTTGAAGAAGGATTCATTTACAGTATTAGGGAACCATTAAGGAGCCATATAAAAGCATCAAGAAGTACCATGTCATGGGATCTTTAAACAAAACACCTTTAAACACCTGATCAAAACATTATACTTGATAATTATTTACACATAGGATGAGTTAAGGGGATATATGTATGTGTATGTGTGTGTATGTATATGTGTATATATGTGTATATATATATATATATATATATATATATATATATATATATATACACATATATATATATACATATATATACATATACATATATATATTTCTGTTCATTTTATTGGTAAAAGCAAAGTAGTATTGTATAGATATACAGTGGTACCTCACCTTACGAAAGACCCTACATATGAAAAATCCAAGTTACGAAACGCCTTCACGTTAAATTTTGGTCTCTAGATACGAAAGAAAATTCAAGTTACGAAACGCGAAATCTCAAAAATTAAATTAATGCGCGCTCAGATGCACGCCCCGAAACGTAAATACACTTTATCAACACACACGGGGTTAGGTTCCAGAGGTGGCCCACGGTGGGAGAGGTCCACGAGGTAGGACAACTTTGTATTTTGCAATTGTTCTACATGTTTTAGGGCTGTAAATGCCTCACCACACACATTCTACGCTTTTCTCAGACTGGAGTTGGGCTTTTCTCGCATTTCTCTCTCGTTTGAACACTCGAACTTTCATAGATTTTCAACGGAATGTGTTGATACTGAAGCGTGGGGGTAGACACGGCTCAATATAGCGCCGAACACGCGAGGGGAGCAGAGACACTCACCTGTCTCACGACGGTCTAAACCCCGCTCACGTTCCCTATTAGTGAGTGAACAATCCAACGCTTGGTGAATTCTGCTTCACAATGGGAAGAGCCGACATCGAAGGATCAAAAAGCGTCGTCGACACGGCTGTGGGCACGAGATGGAGCCGCGGCGCCCGGGCCGTGCCTCCCCCTCGGGGCCGCGGGCCTGCGCGGCTCGGCCCGCCCGCGCCGCACGGGGTGATTTAATCCTGGTCTGGTCCCGGTTTGGTCCGGGTCTGGACCTGATCCGGTCCTGGTTTAGACCTGGTCTAGACCTGGTTTAGTTCTGGTCTAGACCTGGAAGTCACATAGAACCAGAGCCCGCCCCGAGCAAGACCCCGCGGTCTTGCCCGCCAATAGAGCACCTTTCTCGGCC
>JAVJIX010000022.1:9365000-9482500 GCA_036785185.1 Paratrypauchen microcephalus | reverse complement strand
CATATACTAATATTCTATCGGAAGTGTCTTTCGTTTACTCCTTCCTCCTTTGAAGACTCCTTCCAGAGTGTGGAGTTCTGAAGACGGCCCGGGTCGTGTCTCCGTCTAAACGGCAAGAAGCGCAAAACATGTTCACGTCACATACAGCTGACTGGATGCGCCAAGCCGGTAAAAACAATAACAATACGTCGCAGGTGACAGAGGCGAGTTTGGACAAGACCGGGCAGAACCAGTCAGTGGTGGGACAATTTTGAGAATGGATGAGTTGCTGACAGTGCTTGGGTGGAAAACTTCAGAATGACTGAACAAGCTCTTATTGGCACTTCTGGGCAGTTCTGCGCACTTCTGTACTGGCATATTGTGAACTAAAGTCATAACTGATGCTGGGTTAGTGCTGGCTCTTTGGGCATTATTCTGCGCAGTTATCTGGCATATTGTGGAAACACACACACACACAGCTCTGATAAAACTGCAGGCATATTCCCATACTTTCCTCTGTCCAAGCACCACCAAGTGCACTTGTCTGTGTTCTGTGTTTCTCATAGTGCTTTAGCACTTTAGCAGTTTAAGTTGCGTTACCACCGAGGTGGTCTTCTTGTGCATTTTATGCTGTGTGGCTCTGTGCTGGTTGACATGACTGAGATACGCATTACGTGCCTGTCCGTGTATAATGTAGCCTATAGGCTATGCATTATGTTCGACCAAACATTTCGGTGACACCCTCTTGCGATTGTGGCCCTTCCCTAGTTCAAATGCGCTCCCCGGTCTATGCTCTTGTTGCATTAAGCGAAGAGCTCCGACCCTACATCGAGGGCGAAACAACCGTGATGAGAGCCCCTGTGGTGTCCTGAAAAAGGTAGCTCTGACATTATATTAGCGGCCTGGCATGCATATTCAATCGAATTCGCCCACTTTTGCGTCTTTGTATAAACAAACATTTCCTGTTGAGAACGCTCGTCTAAACGATTGAAGACGAGACACCACTTTTGCGTCTTCTGTTTTGATCGTCGCCGTATAAACGTAGCCTAAAAGCGCACGCCCGCACCCCGCACTGGCTTTTTTTTTTTTTTCGCACCACCGCGGCCCCCCCGCGATGCTGCGAGGGGCAATTGCCCAGGTGGCCCCCGTCAAAGAACGCCCCTGGTGACAACATTACTCTTGTGAGCTTTCAGAAAAGAGATCATGAAAAGGCAAAACTCAAGATTTAGGTGATTAGCATTTATTGTTGAATTAGGCAGATATACAAACGTAAATGGCATCTCTTCAGCTGTCACATTGTCCACACACCATGACCATCGTGTCTCTCCCCCACACAGAGGACTGACCACTGTGGCCGCCTACATAGTGGTAGCTATGCTGAACTATACAGTGTCTAAATTTACTGCCCATAGTTCCCAATCCTTGTAAGGGGATCTGTAGAGTAGCTTCCAGAAGTTAACCAATAACAGGAGGGGAGTCCACACCAACCTATAGGAGGGTCTTTGAGTTACACAAACACAGCTTGAAATAGGAGAAAAACAAGTAGATACAATTACACTGACCCCTGACAGCTCCCAGTTCTTCCCAGTGCTTCTAGTACTTGAATTCAGAGAATATTACCAGGTACAGCGAATACCTTTTAATATCAGAGAATCAAATCTCACACTCTTATACATTGTCCAGAAGTTAAGCACAATGTCCAGGAGATAGAGCGCACATCTGGAGCGTGTATCCAGAATACGTTTGAGAGATTATCACAGACACATCCGTGATGAACTGTTTAGGACCTTAAAACCATAAGATGAATATAACAAGTTTGTAGAGCCAGTCCCACATAGATAATGATCCATTTGTTGATCATAAACAGGCTTGGGGAGTAACAGAATACACAAAACGGTGTTAAGTAAAAGCATACAAAAAAAAAGATAACTGTATTCCACAACAGTTAGAAGGAAAGAAGACGTACTCAGATTACAGGTACATTTAGTGAAAATGGGGATTATTTAGCAGGATTACAATTTGAAAGCATTTTATGTTATTTTATTTTTTCATTTAAAGGAATATTAACGTTTTTACAATCTGAACCTTATTTCGTCCATAAAACAACTTCATTTACTCACCCATCGTACTTTGGTGTCATTTGGAGCATTTCCGGAGATTTTGTAGTTTAGCGATATCCGTAACGTGAGTGCTCGCGGCACGGTGTTCATTCATTCATCTTCTTCCGCTTTTTCCATTCTCTGGGTCGCGGGAACAGCAGTCCAAGCAGTGCCCAGAACACAATGCACCAGCCCCCATGGATCCTCCCACAGGTGGTAGGTCCACAGGAGGATGGCTCACATCACAACGGGCCTTGATTTTTATCTTCTGCCATGGGGGCTACCAGTGTCCGCAGACACAAGGACACAACGGCAGCGCTCATCTGTGGGAGCTGGGATCACACGCGGTCCACCCGTCAAGAGCGGGATTCGAACCGCCAACCCCTGGATCACTAGGCAAGCTCTACCAACTGAGCTACTGCCGGCCCCACGGCACGGTGTTGCAGTCACCAAATAACACAAACTTTATGGGGAGTCAGACATAACTTGTCTCCCATTTATAATTCCATTCTCAAACCAATGTCAAAACAGACAAAAGAAAGATAAGATAAGATAAGACTTTATTGATCTCACACAGGATAAATTTATTTGCCACAGTAGCTCCAGGACATTTGAACAAGAAAGAAAGTGCATGCAGGCAGGAATGGGATAAAGTAAGTAATACAATAGGGCAGACAGGTCAGGGCCAGAGGGGTGGAGACGGTCGTTAGGGTTGAAAAGGTATGCTAAACTAGACGCCAGAGAAATTAGAAAAACAAAAGAGAGAATCGCAAAACAAATTAGTTGAGATAGTTTCAGAAGAATTCAGGGTACTGAGCTCCTTCCTGCAGCTAGATATAAGCAGTGTCTAAACAGCACTCGAACCAGAACTGACGAAGCCTCTCGGATGAGCGGCGAAACGTTTTCGACCAAACAAACTTTGTCCAGTTGACAAATTGAATTTCTCCTTTTATCAACACAAACTTTAGCACTTTTCAGATGATAAAAGCTCAATGTTAGTCTGCACTTTCGCTGGAGTCAACCTGGTCTGTAATCCGATATCTATCCATGTTTTCATTGGATGACGAGGACAGTGTGCATGCGTGCATTCACAGCTGATTTGCAGATAACACGACACTCTCAGCTCTCGGGTACAGTCATAAACATCTCCGCTTTTGTCATCTGAAAAGTGCTAAAGTTTGTGTTATTTGGTGACTGCAATCGCCTGCCCCGAGCACTCACGTTACGGATATCGCTAAACTACAAAATCTTCGGAAATGCTCCAAATGACACCAAAGTACAATGGGTGAGTACATTACGTCGTTTTATGAACGAAATAAGGTTCAGATTGTAAAAACGTTAATATTCCATTAAAGCTGGAGATGGAGGGACATGTCATACAGACATGCGCGCACACTGTGGCAGGACTATGGAACAAACTCGCACCTGGCATGGCTTCGACCGAGAAGAACGCATTTAGCAGGTGGAAATTTCAACATTATTTTATTTTTAAAGAAGACAAGGGGATTTTTTTCTAATAAACTGAACTATGTGGTCAACACTTTCACTGTAGGACTATAAGCTACTGTTTAAATTAGCTTTCCTCAGCTTTCCCTTTTATAATACACAAAATGTTATTGTTTTCTTGTTGTTATCGGATATTTGGTGTTAAAGTCGTCCAAAAGTACTTGAAAGTTGAAGTATGAAGTTATATTACTTTAATAATATGGCTCTTGGATTACGTTACTGAGTACATATTTTAAGGGGAAACTAGTAACTGTACCAGAATACATTTCTAAAGTAACCCTCCCAACCCTGATCAAGTCTGTATATTTCATACTTTATTTATTTAAGTTTATTTATTTAAATGGGACAGAATGTATTAATGAACAGCCAATGCTGAAAGTACACCAGATTTAGTGAGTTTCCATCTGTAGTCCCACAGAACAGGGGTGAAAGTCGATAAAACACAAGGTACAAAACATTTACAATGAAAACATGACAACAGAAGCAGTGACAGAATCAAAGCAGGACACAAGAGTTTTTCACTTCATAGATCTAATACAAAAGTGCCTTCAGTTACATGAGCTAGTTTGGTAGTAAAGTGCTTAGTTACATGAAGTAATTCTAATAATAAAGTGCTTAGTTACATGAGGTAGTCCAGTGTTAAAGTGCTTAGAACTCTCTAGTGGTCACAACTTTGATTACCAATTAGCCATTCGTCAAGTTGTTTGTTAAAGGAAAAGTAACGTTATTATACAATCTGAGCCTTCTTTCGGTAATAAAACAAGTCGTTTGACTCACCCATATCACGTTCGTGTCATTTGGAGCTGTTTGAAGAAAGTTATGTTGTAGCGTATCCGTTAGCATTTGTATTCGGGGCATTACTTTGCGGTCTCCAAATAACACAAACTTTAGCACTTTTCAAATCATAGAAGCTCAATGTCTTAATGTAAGATTTCGTTTGAAGCAAAAGTGGCCTGTAATCCGAGATTTATCCATAGTTTTCAGCTTTGCGTTTCATGTTTGGGTCCCGGGAGCAGTCCGGGCATGCGCGGACTGTGCTCTCAGCTCCCGGGACCCAAACATGAAACGCAAAGCTGAAAACTATGGATAAATCTCGGAAATGAAATCAAATGAAATCTTACATTAAGACATCGGGCTTTTATGATTTGAAAAGTGCTAAAGTTTGTGTTATTTGGACACCGCAAAGTAATGCCCTGAGCATATGATACAGCACCATGTTAACGGATACGGGATCATTACTAGAACAGAACGGCTCAACATAAGTTCTGCGATACTGCTCCAATTGACAGAAAAATGCTATGGGTGAGTAAAACTACTTGTTTTATTGCCGAAAGAAGGCTCAGATTGTAAAAAAAACGTTAATTTGCCTTTAAAAGAAGCAGACGTGGCGCTGTCCCTGATGCCGTTGGTGTTCCAGCTCATGCAGCCCTTGACAGAGAGCACATTTTGGGCAAAGGTGCACTTCCTGAGCTGAACGTCACAGTCCGCTCTAGTTGTGGACCTAGTGCTAGTCTCACAGTTTCTTTTTTCGATATTTCAGTTCTTTTTTTCTTTTTTTTTTTTTTTGATTCATAAAACAATAAATCTCCCATGGAGTTACATCGTCCCACCGTCTGACACGTTGACAACATGAAATCCTAGAACGTGAACATTTTTCATATTTCATCCCCAGGGATGGTTGCTATGGCAATAACAAGAGCAGATGCAGTTTTCTGAGCTCTTCATATCTACTGTCAAAGTGGACAAACAAAATGTCTTTCATCTGGACAAAGAGTTGTTTTTTTTTTACTCTTTGAGAAACTAATTGGTCATTCAAAGTGGAACAAAACACTAAATCATCTTTGTTTGCCACTGAATTGTGTGAAATTTTGCGCCATTGTAGTGCAAACTAGGCTACTTTGATGTTTTGGGATCTTCAACGGCCAATGCATTTCACAAAACCTCTGTTCTGATTACACTGTAGACTGTTTCCACTGCGAGCCACCGCCATCCAAAGTGAGCACGGGCGTGAGAGTTTTCAGAAAGGGATCGTAAAAAGGGCATAGACTCAAGATTGAGGTTATTAGCATTTAATGTTCAATTAGGCAGCAGAATACAAACGTAAATGGCATCTCTTCATGTTGTCTCATCGTGTCCCCACACTGGTCTTGTCCCCTTGGCCCCACACCACACAGAGAACTGACTTAAATACAGATCTGTGGTATGCCATGACATCAGCTCCCACAGCTAGCCAATAACAGGAGAGGAGTTTACCAATAGTTGACGTATGGGAACAGGTGGATATCCCATTACATCCCCGACCTATAGGAAGGTCTTTAAGTTACACAAACACTTGAAATAGAGAAAAACAAGTGGATACAATTACACCCAGACAGCTAAAACCCATTTTAACATACAGTGGTACCTCACCTTACGAAAGACCCTACGTACGAAAAATCCAAGTTACGAAATGCGTTCACGTTAAATTTTGGTTTCTAGATACAAAAGAAAATTCAAGTTATGAAACGCGAAATCTCAAAAATTCAAATAATTCGCGCTCAGATGCATGCCCCGCTGTTATCCTCTTAGCACCTTTCTGGCCTCTTAGCTCTAGCGCCGAACACGCAAGATTTTCAACAAAATGTATTAACGAGGAGCATGGCACCGCGCGAGGAGCACGGCACCGCGCGAGGGGCACGGCACAGCGCAAGGAGGACGCACTGGCTGGTTCATGGCTCGGGCCACAAACCAGCCGGTGCGAGGAGCACGGCACCGCGCGAGGAGCACCCCTAGTCCTGGTCTGCACGACCGGCACCGGGGCTGTGAGCACGAGATAGAACCGCGGCGCCCGGACCGCGTCCTCTGGAGCCCGAGCCACAAACCAGCCGCACGAGACAAGCAAAGAGCGGCACGTGGTGGTTTAATCCTGGTTTAGTCCAGGTCTAGACCTGGTCCAGTCCTGGTTTAGTCCAGGTCCAGTCCAGGTTTAGACCTGGTCTAGACCTGGTTTAGTTCTGGTCTAGACCTGGTTTAGTCCACGTTTAGTCCTGGTCTAGTCTCTTAGCCAATCAGGACGCAGAACCAATGTTACACTATAAAAAAAAAAATGTTACACTACGTTACGAAACCACTTCTGGAACGAATTTCGTAAGGTGAGGTACCACTGTACACAGCTCTCAGTACTCGAATTCAGAGAACATAAGAATGCGTATGTTTATACGAAAATACACATGTAAATCAAAGAATGAAATCCCACAGGCACGAAATGGTTCCATGGAGTCTGGTCGCCCTCTAATCGCTGCTGTCACGCTCATCATTTTATCTCACTGTACATGGGCCTGGCGTTTCACAGTTTTGTCCGTAATTCAAGATATGAACTTAACAGACCAGTCCGCTGCCTTCTTTCCCCGAGGTCGCTCAGCATTAGCAACAGGTTTGACTGACAGAGTAATTACAGTAATTAAAGAGAAGACATTGTGCTTGTGTTTGCATAATTATAATTTACGCCTGGCTCATTCTATTATCTTTTTACAGTTTAAATCATAATATTCTATAATATAATATCTAAAATAACTTAATAGAAACAAGTCCAACAATTAACAGTTAGAAAACTGTGGTGCCCAATGGGACCTGACGTCGCCGTAAACATCACAACAAAGCGCTGTGTGACGTCGGAACCTTCTGTGGATAGCTGCTAGTCATGCAAGCTGTTGATTTTTTTTTTTGTAAATAACTACGCAACGCTGATGAATCCTATCAGAATCACTGTTTGGGTCATTCCAGAATTGACATTTTGGCTTTAAATTCTTGAAAAATAAACCTTCACTTTTCTGATTTTCTGCTACATATTCATCAATAATAGGTAATAAACTATCAAATGTTTGATTAGCTCAGCTTATGGATCAATGGTAAAATTTTTATTACATGATTTATTTGGTTTATTTATTGATTTCCTCTAATCACAGTAACAGGGTTGCAGGTAACAGGGTTGCAAATCCGCACTAATGTTCACTTTATCTCAGGAGTAGAAGCTGTTTAGCTGTTACTGCTAATCAAGAGGAAAAACTTATTTATGCAAATAAGTAAAGGAAAAATAATAATAATAATAATTGTCTTATTCTGATCATTTGCATAACAGGGTTGCATGAGGTAGAGTGAGACATTCAATCAAGGCTAACGATGTTATAAAAATATGAAAAATAGAAGAGAAGACAAACCTTTGCTCTGCCCATTCTTTTGGAAAACTGTTTGATGATGTGAAGTCCAGGGGATCATGTGGTTCACTGTTGATTGATTGATTGATTGATCGATCATGTGGTTCTGCTTTCTTCTTCTTCTACCAGACTAAAAATGTTCTGGTAACAGGGTTGCGTGCAGGTTGTGGGACACATGTTCCATGAATAATAATTATTATTTGAAATATTATGTTTATTAAAACAAATGTTCCACAGTTACAAGAGATGGCAATGAAACAAATTATACAAAAAACAAGACATTTCAATTCAATTTTAACTGGTTTATTTGAGATTCACTTTGGTCATTAGAGGGGTGGGACAAGAGGAAAATGGCATTTTGGGGGGTACTCCAGATTTATTTGGTATTTTTAAAACAATTTTCAAGCATTCTTTTCTCTTAGTTTTTTAGATTTGGTCTCAGGACAAGTAAATTCACTCAGAAACTGTATGTGCATTATTTAATATTTGATGGGTGGGACGTAAAATGTCCTCCAATTCTGGAATGACCCATTTAAAATAATACAGTTTATATTTTTAGCTAAAATTTTACTACTTGTTAATAATTGTATATTGTTCACTGTGTAATCTTATTTTAAAAATAGCCTTTTGGCTAATTCTGGTACATTTACAGATGAGAATGAAGTGCGTATGAGCGTGAAAACAAGAGTTGATCTGCAAAATGGCATCTTAAAAATAAAAAAAATTAGTAAAGATTGCTCAAACATACACGAATCACTCCAAAAACAACTTCAGGTGAGTACATTTTGAGGAGACACAACTATAACAGCTCTGAAAAGTGGATTTTGCAGAATAGCTCCGCTTTAATTAACCGTAGACCGGGTTAAAACGTCTACAACATTATAGAAGACTCTACTTCAAATAGCAACCACAACATTCTTAACAACTTTGACAGTTTTCTCGGCAAGTTGCGCTAAAATGTTTGTCAAGCTACATTTGAACTCCATTTAGTTTGTTTACTGTGAAGATCACTAAGAGCTGCTTTTCACACCTACAGAACAGGTCCTACACGCATTTTCACTTGAGTTCAACTAATGATGGAAAATAAACGTAGAGGTTCTGAGGGCTCTTGTGCAGGGGCTGGACTCCGACTAAAATATTGATCAAACAGAAGAGAAGCTGTCAGTCAGAGGTGTCAATCAAAGCCGCAGACTGCACTGGCCCTTCAGAGGGAGAATATTTATATCCATACACAACTCATGGTTTATGGAAGGTCTGGGGAAGAAGTTGTGACGTGAAGTACATTTGCCAGGTCAGACAACTTATTTCACTAAAACATTGTTAAAGTGAATGAAACATCTAAACACATTTCAATTAAACCTGATAAACTGAATACACACTTCTGCAACACTTCAATCAGTCTTCAGTCAATTTTTTTTTTGCTCGAAAAGGAGTGGGACACTTACTTACTTATTGAAACTATATATAAAACTTATAAAACTTACTGAATCCCACCCCCGTCTTCCAAAACATAACTTCAATTTTTGATTAGCTTCCTTATCAGTTCAGTTGAAAAACACAAAAACAAAACAATGTCAAATTCAATTCTTGTACAAAAAAACAATCAGGGACAATAATAATCTGTAAATGTTCCTGATAGAAACACCTGATGTGTAATTTTTACACATCAGGTGTTTCTATCAGGAACATTTAAAAACTGCAACAAGTAAATTTACCAGCAATGGTAACACAACTACAGTAACACACACACATAACACCAACAATGGTGAGACAACAGCAGATACGAAAGCACAAAACTGATACAGAAAAGTGCTTTTTGACAATTCATTCAAACTCTTCTCTGTATTCAGACCAGACCATAGCCGTTTCCCAATTCAGTGAGTGCACGGTTCGGAGTGTGGTCTCAGTCTGCAGTCGAGGCGGTGCATACTCGCTCAGCCCTGAGTGCAGTCCGTGGACCGCATGGCCGTCTGCGAAATGGAACAGGTCCCGCCTCAGCTCAGTGAGCCGGGTGGTCTGCTCCTTGTTCCCTAAAGACAAAAATATTATTCTATTACTACTAGTAATACTTGGAATTGGGACATGGCCATACTGTAGAATATCCAGCAAAGGAAATATAGAAGTGTAAGGGGAAAAGCATGTGAACGGTAATACAGGTGCCGTGAACTATGCCATTACGGCTACCGTCACACATGTTTAGCGTAGATTATGAAGAGTTTCATGTAGCATAGTTGTAGGTGAGGTGAGCCAGTACACACATTTTATAGTGAAGTCGCAACTGTCACATGATGATGTTGCTGGCGAGTCCATCATTGTAGTCATATATCCTGCCGCGCTGTTCATGCTGGGGCTTTTAAGTGTGCAAAGTGTGCATGTTTGCACGCTTGGTCCACGCCCCGATTTCCATGGAAACGACTGCGGTGTTAACCACATGTTAACTGTGCATGGGCCAAAAACGAAATGGAACAGCAGTTGTCGTGCCAGATGTAACGCACATCCCCCTCCAAGCACGCTCCGAACCGTGTACTCGCTGAATTGGGAAACGGCTCATGTCTTTATACAAGAACTTAAATTTGTGAATATTTTGGCACTTAAAGATGTAAGTCTGGTCACTGGTGAATCTGTCTGTTTTCAGACCTGACACGCACGGTCTGTCTATATCGTAGACTGTTTATATCAATCAATCAATTAAACTTTATTCATAAAGCATTTTTCATACAAAAAATGTAACACAAAGTGCTTTACAGTGATTAAAAGCAACCCACATTTCCACTCACCCAACCAGCCCCACAGCTGCCCAACACCACACAACCAAACTACCCAAACAGAAACTCAAACACATACACGCACACATACATACACACACACACACAAACACAGACGCACACATGCACACACACATGCACACACACATACACACACACATACACACACACATGCACAGGCACACACACACACGCACATGCACACACACACGCACACACACACATGCACACACACACACACACATGCACACACACATGCACATGCACACACACATACACACATACTAACATTCTAAAATACATAAAACTACACATAGTAAAAAAGTGAGGCTGAACCATCAGGAGAGTCTACACCAGGGGTGGGCAAACGTTTTGCGTGGGCCACAAAGGGTTCTAAAATTTGACAGAAGGGCCGGACCAGGAGCAGGTGGATTTAGTGTTTTGGAAAAACACTAAAAATAACATGGGATATGTAGAAAACATGGTTTCCGGTTCCGGTGGCGCTGCACTGTTGCGACCCGGGCATGGGAGCTCGTGTGATTGCTGTTCTTATCTTAACGTTTGTTTTTAAATGGTCTTAACATTTCAACGTTTTTAACGTTCTAACAAAGTGTGTCACGTCTCAAGAACTGTCTGTCAAGTTTGTCTGGTGTCCAGCGTGTCTATCTATCCTGCAGTATGTGGAGTGTGTTTGCGCACATACTTTTGGTGATTCTGATCATCACATCATTCGTCTGGGCGGAATACGCCGACGGGAGCAACATGTCACCTGGAGGAAGCGAACAGGTGCTACGCTATGGAAGGGAACTGCTCCTGGCACTGCGATCAGGAGCTACCCCGACGCCAGGAATTTTAGAAAATGTTCCTGGCTGTCTGGTTCGGCGGCGGGACAGACGGAGACCGCGCAAGAGGGGCAAAAGAGGAGGCATTCGGCAACGACTCCGGCGGAGACGCGACAGGCCACCATTGCCCTCAATCATCTTCAGTAACGCGCGCTCACTGAGGAATAAACTGGATGAGCTACGCTTAAATGTCAGGATCTGTCATGAATACCGGGAGGCATGCTTGATGGCGTACACGGAGACCTGGTTCCAGGAGGACTTTCCAGACCAACTGACCCAGGTACAGGGGTTTACGAACGTCCGACTGGACAGGGATGGGAGCTCGGGGAAACGGAGGGGAGGTGGCGTGTGCGTCTACGTTAAAGACGCATGGTGTACAAATTACGCGGTGAAGGACAGATTGTGCTCGCCTGACGTTGAACTATTGTGCATAAGTTTAAGACCTTTTTTTCTGCCCAGGGACTATGGGAATATCTTTGTTTGCGTGGTATACATACCGCCGAGTGGTAATGCCGTAAGGGCTGCTTCACGCATTGCAGATTGTGTTCATCAGCAGCTCCAAAACAAACCTGACGCACCCATTTTCATTTTGGGGGACTTTAATCATTGCAACCTGAACAGCGCATTACCTGGATTTCAACAGTATGTTAAAAACGGCACTAGAAAGGACAGAATATTGGACAAGTGCTTTGGCAACATAGAAAACGCATATGCTGCGAAAATCAGGGCCCCGCTCTCAAATTCTGATCACAACACCATTCAGTTAATCCCCGTATTTAAACCTGCCATTAAAAAATGTAAACCCATCACAAAATCAATCAGTGTCTTGACGGACTCGTGCAAAGAAGAACTTAGTGGCTGCTTCTTTGCGACGGACTGGGATGTCTTCCACCAGGAGGACAACTTGGATTATAAAGTGGAAGTGGTCACAGACTATATCCATTTTTGTGTCGAGACAGTGGTGCCGAAAAAAACTATAAAAGTGTACCCCAATGATAAGGACTATATCACCCCCGACATAAAGGAATGTATTAGGCGTAAAAAACGAGCCTTTAAGAATAATGATACAATCGAATTGAGGAGTGTCCAAAAAGAACTGAAATGGAAACTAAGGGAGGCACGGGAACAACACAGACTTAAGATCAAAGAAACATTCCTAATGAAAGACACAAAAAGGATGTGGGACTGTGTAAAGGACATGACAAACTTGAATAACAGAGCAAGGACACTTAATGTCTGCAATGAACAGGAGCGTGCAAATGAGTTGAATTATTTTTATAAAAGGTTTGATAATGTAGATGAAGGGGGTGTGGCTGTAAGCACACCATGTAAGGTCAGTGCAGACAATGCACATATAGTTATTGATACTGCCACGGTTGTGAAGGTATTTAGGGCCTTGAATACAAGGAAAGCAAGTGGGCCAGATGGGATTTCCCCATTAATCCTACATGACTTTGCTCAAGAACTTGCACCAGCTTGGAGCCCACTGTTTCAGCTCTCTGTAGACACACATATAATACCCACAAGTTGGAAAAAGGCAATAATTATTCCTGTACCTAAGAAACCTTGTCCACGTGAGAATAATGACTTTAGACCAGTTGCACTAACGTCAGTGGTAATGAAGTCTTTTGAGCGTATAATGGTGGGTGAGTTGACAGCTCAAGTACAACATCTACTTGACCCCTATCAGTTCGCTTACAAAGATAAACGGAGCACTGCTGATGCCTTATGCACTACATCACATCTCATACTTAAGCACCTTGAAAACACGAAGGCATACGCCAGGCTTTTATTTATGGATTTTAGTTCTGCTTTTAATACAATCGTGCCTCATATTTTGTTAGAGAAGTTGCATCAAATGCATGTTAACCCTGTAATGATAAAATGGTACAATGCATTTCTCACTGATCGATCACAACAGGTTAAGATCAACTCTACACTCTCTGACACACTGACAATCAACACAGGTGTCCCACAAGGTTGTGTGAGTTCACCACTATTATTCACATTATACACTAATGAATTCAGGAATCACACACACAAGCACATGCACATAATCAAGTTTTCAGATGACACTGTCATTCTCAGTCTGCTGACACAGGACTCTGATGCCTCGGTCTATCAGTTAGAAATAGACAGGGCTGTGTTGTGGTGTGAATCAAATAATCTGGTGTTAAACGTGAATAAAACAAAAGAAATCGTCTTTGACCCCAGGTCCATAGGAAACCATCAGGTGGTGACTCTGAATGGGGAGGCAGTGGAGCAGGTCTCCACATATAAATACTTAGGGGTCGTATTTGATTCCCAATTAAAATGGGGCCAGCATGTTGATTTTTTAAGCAGACGAATTAGCCAACGTCTGCACTTCTTGAGGAGGTTGAGAGTGTTTGGGGTGGACAAAGAAATAATGATGGCCTTCTATAGGGCGTCCATTGAATCCATCATTAGATATGGGATCATTATATGGTTTGGGAACCTGTCTGTTAAACAGAGAACTGAACTGCAAACTCTCGTTAAGAGAGCGGGGAAAATAATCGGTATGCCCCCTCCCACATCACTGCAGGCTTTATTTGATGAAACAGTGAAAAGGCAGGGTTTGAAAATCCTACAGGATGACGAGCACATTTTGCACAGTGAATATGAAATACTGCCATCAGGAAGAAGATACAGGGTCCCAAACTGTAAAACAAATAGGTTCAAATTTTCATTGGTTCCCTGGTCAATTAAACTACTGAATAGTAGGTCTTAGCGGGTGTGTGTGTATGTGTGTGTGTGGGGATGCAACTTTTCTGTAGGGTTTTTTATGTGTTTTTATGTGTGTGTGTGTGTTTTAAACAGGTTTTACTAACAATGGCAGTCTTTTTATATGTTGCATGTTTCCTTTGTTCATGTGTTATACATGTTTTTTATGTGTCTGTCTGCTGTGCTGTTTTTAGTGTTTATTATAAATCACACTCTCTCATGTCCAAGCAAAATTTCTCTCCTGAAGAGACAATAAAGGCTTATCTTATCTTACATGTGCTTTATTTCAATTAAAAATGAACAAAAGCATTACAACAAAATGTCCATCTTTCAAGTTCCACGGTATTTAGCAATTTATTGAAATTAAATGAAAATTCCAGGTAGTTGGTGATATCATGTAAGACTGTCCTGATTACAGCCAAGTGTTTCTTAAACTGTGGCCATACCTGCTTGTCAAAGCCTGATCCTGTCAGATCTCAGAAGCTCAGCAAGGCAGGGCCTGGTTAGTACTTGGATGGGAGACCACTGGGAATTCCAGGTGCCACAGGGGGGCGCCAGTCGCAAAAACTGTTGTTTTTGGAGGTGGTCGGAGGGGCCGATGGCGCAGATTGGCAGCCTCACTTCCGTCAGTCTGCCCCAGGGCAGCTGTGGCTACAAAAAGTAGCTTACCACCACCAAGTGTGGAGTGAATGAACAATGAACAGTAAAGTGCTTTGGGTGTCATGAAATAATAATTAAATGTAGTTTAATAATAATAATAATTATTATTATTATTAAACTACATTTCATTACAAACACCTGGCAGAGTTTGAAGTGTGGATACCTGTTAGACCTTATACTTCTAAACCCCACCTGTACTCCCCCCTCTGTCTCCCCTTTAGTCCTCCAGACCCCGTCCCTCCCCCTCTGTCTCCCCTTTAGTCCTCCAGACCCCACCCCTCCCCCTCTGTCTCCCCTTTAGTCCTCCAGACCCCACCCCTCCTCACTCCCCTTTAGTCCTCCAGACGCCGTCCCTCCCCCTCTGTCTCCCCTTTAGTCCTCCAGACCCCACCCCTCCTCTGTCTCCCCTTTAGTCCTCCAGACCCCACCCCTCCCCCTCTGTCTCCCCTTTAGTCCTCCAGACCCCACCCCTCCCCCTCTGTCTCCCCTTTAGTCCTCCAGACCCCACCCCTCCCCCTCTGTCTCCCCTTTAGTCCTCCAGACCCCGTCCCTCCTCACTCCCTTTTAGTCCTCCAGACCCCGTCTCTCCCCCTCTGTCTCCCCTTTAGTCCTCCAGACCCCGTCCCTCCCCCTCTGTCTCCCCTTTAGTCCTCCAGACCCCACCCCTCCTCCCTCCCCCTCTGTCTCCCCTTTAGTCCTCCAGACCCCGCCCCTCCCCCTCTGTCTCCCCTTTAGTCCTCCAGACCCCACCCTCTCCTCTGTCTCCCCATTAGTCCTCCAGACCCCACCCCTCCCCCTCTGTCTCCCCTTTAGTCCTCCAGACCCCACCCCTCCTCACTCCCCTTTAGTCCTCCAGACCCCGTCCCTCCTCACTCCCTTTAGTCCTCCAGACGCCGTCCCTCCCTCTCTGTCTCCCCTTTAGTCCTCCAGACCCCACCCCTCCCCCTCTGTCTCCCCTTTAGTCCTCCAGACCCCACCCCTCCTCACTCCCCTTTAGTCCTCCAGACCCCACCCCTCCTCACTCTCTTTTAGTCCTCCAGACCCCACCCCTCCCCCTCTGTCTCCCCTTTAGTCCTCCAGACCCCACCCTCTCCCTCTGTCTCCCCTTTAGTCCTCCAGACCCCGCCCCTCCCCCTCTGTCTCCCCTTTAGTCCTCCAGACCCCGCCCCTCCCCCTCTGTCTCCCCTTTAGTCCTCCAGACCCCACCCCTCCTCACTCCCCTTTAGTCCTCCAGACCCCACCCTCCCCTGTCTCCCCTTTAGTCTTCCAGACCCCGCCCCTCCCCCTCTGTCTCCCCTTTAGTCCTCCAGACCCCGCCCCTCCCCCTCTGTCTCCCCTTTAGTCCTCCAGACCCCGCCCCTCCCCCTCTGTCTCCCCTTTAGTCCTCCAGACCCCACCCCTCCTCACTCCCCTTTAGTCCTCCAGACCCCACCCCTCCTCACTCCCCTTTAGTCCTCCAGACCCCGTCCCTCCTCACTCCCTTTTAGTCCTCCAGACCCCGTCCCTCCCCCTCTGTCTCCCCTTTAGTCCTCCAGACCCCGCTCCTCCCCCTCTGTACTCCCCTTTAGTCCTCCAGACCCCACCCTCCCCCTCTGTCTCCCCTTTAGTCCTCCAGACCCCACCCCTCCTCACTCCCCTTTAGTCCTCCAGACCCCACCCCTCCTCACTCTCTTTTAGTCCTCCAGACCCCACCCCTCCTCACTCCCCTTTAGTCCTCCAGACCAGTGTTCCCTCTAAGGTGCGCGCGTGCGCAATCGCGCACTCCCCAGACGTTCAGCGCGCACATCAAATCCTTTTCAGCGCATAAAATAAAATCTAACCTGAACTCAGCGCTTGTTTGACACACGGACTCCAGTCTGATAGATTCAGTTTGCACATGTGAATGTGCACATGCGTTAGGGACAAGCAAACTACAAACAGATTCATTTCGCTCGCATTTCGCTCGCTTCCTTCAGTAAGAGTTGTCGTGCGCATCGCCGTGGGTCAGAGCGGCAGGTCCGCACCAGCCGACGGGAGCGCCGCCCGCACAGAAGAGGAGGCAGGTAGAGCCATAATGTAATCCTCGGCTGTTTTCTTTGTTTCTGTCCAAGCCATAGGTTTTTGTGAGCAAAAAGACGGGACTTTCTGTGTGAAGTGTGAATCCTCTCCCCAGAGCGTTAAACCACAGAGCTCTGTCACTCTCACAAAATTACTTAAACTGGGTAATGATTAAAAAGCAAGATATAAACTGATAAAAATGTATACTTATTTTGGAGATCATTATTTTGAGAAAGACCCATCTTATAGTGTCCTATAGGTCCTACAATCATCCCTAAAAAATCTGCAGCTACATGTAGGCTATATTTATCAAGCTGAAAAAATCTCTTCATGTGGTTTTACAGGTTTATACACAGGTATATACACAGGTTATTTTTCAAAATATTGTAATGTTCAATGTTTCACTGACCCTCACACTGACATACAACATGTACAAAGTTCATGAACAGATTTTTGAGAAGTGGACCAAAAATCAGTTATATTAAAAGCAATCTAACATAAATAACAGCAGTAATTTGATTCATAAGCTATGTAACTTGCCATGATCTCAGGTGTGATACTGGTGTGGCCACAGTGTGCATGTCGGATGTTGCTCACAGGAGTCCAAGGAACGCTCAGGGAGTTAGTGTGTTTGCTCAGACACATGAAAAATTAGGGGGAACATTGCTCCAGACCCCACCCCTCCTCACTCCCCTTTAGTCCTCCAGACCCCGTCCCTCCTCACTCCCTTTTAGTCCTCCAGACCCCGTCCCTCCTCACTCCCCTTTAGTCCTCCAAACCCCGTCCCTCCTCACTCCCCTTTAGTCCTCCAGACCCCACCCCTCCTCACTCTCCTTTAGTCCTCCAAACCCCGTCCCTCCTCACTCCCCTTTAGTCCTCCAGACCCCACCCCTCCTCACTCCCCTTTAGTCCTCCAGACCCCACCCCTCCTCACTCTCCTTTAGTCCTCCAAACCCCGTCCCTCCTCACTCTCCTTTAGTCCTCCAAACCCCGTCCCTCCTCACTCCCTTTTAGTCCTTCAGACCCCGTCCCTCCCCCTCTGTCTCCCCTTTAGTCCTCCAGACCCCACCCTCCCCCTCTGTCTCCCCTTTAGTCCTCCAGATGCACAATTTCTGTTTTCATTTTCATTTTTCTGTTTTAATCAAATGAAACTTTCTCAAAATGTTTTAGAAGTTGAATTCGCCCACTTTCTTTGTGCTTTGAGTACAGTTTGGGTAACATCGTCTCGCTTTTTGCCATTTGGAGTCTGATTTAATTTAGCCAAACCTCATTTCTACAGTATCTGACACAGTTTCATATGAAGTCTACCGTTCTGTCGACTCCAGTGATCCACCTGCTTTTTGTTCTCGTAATTACCGAGACAATTTACGCAGCTTCACTTCACTACATCATCACGACGAATAAAACTTTTTGCTGAAAGTTTGAAGTGTCTGAGCGGTAAAACGGAGAACGCAGTCGCACTTACAATTATCACTTCACTAAAGACGGAGCCGTCGTGTTAGAGAACTAACTTTGTGTGTGAAATTGGAATATAGGCACAAGAGTATTTTCTGTTCTTCCGTATTCATATTTTCCTGTGCTAAAAATATATAAAACAAAAGCCAGTATAACGTTACTTCAAAAAAATATTTCTCAAGTCCAAGTACAAAGTAGTGATCAAAGAAGTGACCGAAGTAAAGTAAAAAAGTATTTACCCAATTATCAAAAACATGCCTGAGGTTTTAGATGTCATCCATGCGTGTTTGAGTATTTTAGTGATTTCTCTCTCTAATCCAGGGGTGTCAAACATGCGGCCCGGGGGCCTGATTCGGCCCTCCAAGGCCTTTAATTTAGCCCTCGACTGATTTTCTATTCAAATATTTTAATTATATTTTAATTTTCTATTCAAATATTGGTAATTTTCTGCTTTTCTGGTATTTTTTTTTTCTGTGCAGTTTAGCATAGCAGCATCTCCAGCGCCTCTGTGCGTGGCCCCTCCCACCAGCTTCTCTGTGCGTGGCTCCTCCCACCAGAGTAAACGCTCTTAAAGGACCATCGTTTTGACTGTTGACTGTGACCCCCTCATCAGCAAAATGTCAAAAATTAGAAAAGTGGACGTCGAGTGCAGGATTTTCCAAGAAAAATGGACTAATTCCTATTTGTTCACGGAGGTGAATGGGAAACCTGTACGCTCGGTGTGTTTGCAACAAGTGGCGGTGGTCAAGGAATATAATCTTAAACGCCACTACGAGACACGGCGTTTCGAACAATACAAGAACTTGAACGGAGAATTGAGAAGACAGAAGATAAACAAATTATTGCTGGGACTGAAGAAACAGCAGTCTGTAATAGATTTGCGTTTCTCTGCACAAATATTTGGACTTATTGTTATTTCTGGGGTATATTTGCCATGAGTTTTCTGATTCGGCCCCTTTGGGATCAAAGTCGGTTGGATACGGCCCCCGGACCAAAATGAGTTTGACATCCCTGGTCACATCTATAATCTATGTCCTGTCAGGTGTTCCGTCATGTTCCTGATAAAAAAGGAAACAAGTGAGCACACTCCTACAGCAGATTTTTACCTTCAATTGGCCTGTGGAGAGAGACAGAAGTTTTGAATTATCTCCTTTTTCTCCTTTTTCTCCTTTTGCTCCGACTGTTGTTTCATCATAAATTCACAGAGGAACAGATCACAGCAGGACTCAGATCTGCCTCAGGATCAGGGAGCTGAATGTCTCCTCCACAGACTTAGGCTACATACACATGACACAACACTCCTGGATTTTTTTTAATGCGGGTTGAAAAAAAAACGCGGCCGCACACATGTCGGATCAGTAAATATTCACGTCCAGACGAAAACGGAGCGCTGAGTGAAAACGATGTCATACATAGGTATAGGTAATAGGTATGGTAATCTAGACGCCAGAGAAACAAAAGACTGAAACCAATGAGATAGTTTTGGAAAGTAGTTAGCTAGTTAGCTCCTCCCTGCAGCGAGATATAAGCAAGTGTCTTACCAGCATTCTAATTAGAGCTGACGAAGCCTCTCGGATGAGCGGCGAAACGTTTTCGACCAAACAAACTTTGTCCAGTTGACAAATTAAATTTCTTCTTTTATCACGATGTCATACATACGCCACCCCGATATGTGGCGCTGTGAACAGGAAACAGCCAGAGCCTCCGGAAACACAACGCTACAAAGAGCACATGTGCATAAAGTTCTGGTCACGTGATGATGACGGCATCGCAACATCATCGTTTTCCAAAAGCTACGTTTTGCTCGCCCACATGAGAACGCGACCCAGGTGTTCTCAGATTTCTCCACTTTGGAACCCGTTTTCAAAAAACACAGTTTTCGCCCCCCCCAAAACACCGGCGCCGTGTGGACGCAAGGCCAAAACGAATAAAAGCTTCTCAGTTTCCACCAAAAAATGTTGTCGTGTGGACGGGCCCTTAGGCTACGTCCACATGACAACGCTCCTGGATTTTTAAAAATGCGAGCTGAAAAAAAATCGCGTCCACACACGTGTCGGATCAGTAAATATTCACATCCAGACGAAAACGGAGCGCTGAGTGAAAATGATGTCATACATATGCCACACCGATATGTGGCGCTGTAAACAGGAAACAGCCAGAGCCCCCGGAAACACAATACTACAAAGAGCGCATGCGCATAAAGTCCTTTCTCTTCCGCAAACAAATATAAGAAGATAATAATGATGGCGAACACACGTACAAAAGCCGATTCTCTCGTTTGGACCGACGACGAAGTGGAGTTACTTCTACGAGTTTCGTTGGATTACAAAACACGTCAGTATCAGCAGAACGTTGATGAGAGTCCTGCCAAAGCAGATGATGACGGCATCACGACATCATCATTTTCCAAAAGCTGCGTTTTGCTCATTCACACGGCAACGTGACCCCCGGCGTTCTCAGATTTCTCCACTCTGGAACCTGGTTTCAAAAAACACCGTTTTGGCCCCCCCAAAACGCCAGCGCCATTTGGATGAAAGGCCAAAATGAATAAAAACTTCTCCATTTCCACCAAAAAACGTTGTCGTGTGGACGGGCCCTACGGACACTACGGGGCCAAAGAAACAAAATTTTACTCTATGGAGCCACATGTAAACAAACAGCTGTGCATGGTGCAAGTGAAGGGCATGGTTCAAAAAGACCAACAAAAACACCAAAAAAGTGCATTTTCTCCACACACTGCAAATTTCTCTGGTCTGGCCAAGATTTTAAAACTCCTATCAGGTTATTAATCTTGTTGTCAGATTTATTGTCTACTTACGAGTTCAGAAAATGCTTAATTCTAGTGAAGAGGGAGTTTAACCAACCAACCAACCAAACTTTATTTCTATAGCATCTTCCAACAACCAAAGCCGATCAAAGTGCTGTACACCATTAAAAACAAGATAAAAAACAATAAACATCATACAAAAACCTGCAACAAAGACCTGCGTGAAGTTGGCCCCCCATCAAACGCACACCTACACAAAAACTGTCAATCGTTTGTGCTTTGTTTGTGCTGTTTTGTGCTGCAAAAAGTTTTGTTTGTGCTGCTTTAGTTTTTGAGATATTAACGATTCTTTTATAGGTCAAAGTGGGATCAGACAGCCCCCCACGAAGCTTAAAGGTCCCATGGCATGAAATTTTCACTTTCTGAGGTTTTTGAACATTAATGTGAGCATCCCTACCCTGTTTATCCCCCCCATGGTTAAAAGTTGCGAAATGTCTAAACTGAGCATTTGCGATCCTTTTCTGCGTTACAAAAAAATCGGAGCTCAAACGGGCGATTTTGAACAAGGAAACTTATTGACGTCAGATCGAAAAAAGAAATGCAAATGCAGTTCCACCCCCGTCTGTCTGTACTCAGCGTCTCTGTAAATCACGCCCAGAGAGTTTGGACTGCGAATGCGCTAGGCAATGCGAAATGCGTTTTTTTATTTGCCTGGAGGCACGTCCGAGTGTTTCTAGGCTCGGAAGTCCTTTATCTGAGCCTCTGGACCTTTGAACAGCAGTGGTTTAATTTTATTTTCTGTGGAAATGTGTTTATTTTTCAATGGAATGCTCCAAATCTCTCCCCCCGTGCAAAAACACGGAAATGGATCAGCTGAGAGCTCAGAGCCGAGAGCGGAGAGTTTGGCCACGCCCTCACCCTCTACTATAGGCCAGCTCTTTTCTCCTCATTTGCATTCAAGCAACAACACCCATTATGGAGTGTTCAGAGAGAGAAAAAATACTCTTTCTCATCTTATCTCTGTTTCTCATGCACTGAGTGTTGATTTTGAAGGATTCATTTACAGTATTAGGGAACCATTAAGGAGCCATATAAAAGCATCAAGAAGTACCATGTCATGGGATCTTAAAAAATGCTGTAAAATTGCCCAAAATGGTGTCAATCGTTTGTGCTTCATTTGTGCTGCTTTAGTTTTTGAGAGGGGGGGGGCTGGCTGACCCCAATTTGACCTATAAAAGAATCGTTAATATCTCAAAAACTATAGCAGCACAAATGAAACTTTTTGCAGCATAAAACAGCACAAACGAAGCACAAATGATTGACATGATTGTTTTTGTGTAGGTGTGCGTGAAGATGGGGGGCCAACTTCACGCAGGTTCAACAAAGCACATTAAAATACCAATTAAGATAACCATTAAAATAAGAAAGTGTCACAGGGCCACTAAGTGTTAAAAGCCATTCTAAATAAATAGGTTTTAAGTTCGGTTTATTTAAGATAACTTGTCAAGTAAAATGATCTTGCTGCATGGACAGATAATTTCACTACTTTAAGTCATTTCCTGATAGATTTAAGCGTTAATATCTTAAATTTTGGACAAGCTTTATTGCCGTGCAGGATTTGGATTCCTGGCTGGCTGCAGAGTGAAAACTTGGATGCCTGGAGTCCATTTCTTATCTGCTGAGGTTCCTGCGGAGGAACTGAAGGATCGAGGAAAGAGAAATTATGAATTTATTGGTAAATTATGAAGTCACCTGCTGGTCTCCAAGGGGGTTACGAAGGTTTTTTTTTAATGTGGAACATTCCAGGCAATATAACATCACCTAAGAATTGATACTTTGCAGTGAAATCACACTGGGGGAGTTCTTCATATATGTCTATGGTGGAAAGTTCAGCAGTTACCATAGTGACACAGTGAACACATGAACAAACACTGTTGAATATGTTTACAGATGGCCTGGATAAATACAAAATCGTTCTGTTTCGGAGTTTGATTTTCAACAAAAAGCTGACAGTGATTAACTCCGGGCGTCCGTCACCTGCTTATTTCTATGGATACGTCATTGCTCTGCCTAGAATGTTCCACAGTATCACATTACACCACAAATTTCTCTGATCTGGCCAAGATTTTAAAACTTTTATCAGGTTATTTATTTTGTTTTCAGATTTATTTTCCTACTTACTAGTTCAGAGACTGCTTCATTGTAGTCTATAGGGAGTTTATTTTATAAGATAAGTTGTCAATTAAAATTATCTTGCTGCATGGACAGATAATTTCACTACTTTTAAGTCATTTTCTGATAGATTTAAGTGTTTATATCTTAGGTTTTGGACAAGCTTTTTGCCGTGTAAACAGCCATACCTTACATTTATTCAGTTACAGGTGGTTTTACAGCTCAAAAATACCTAGAAAAACAGGCATTCTGACTGTGAGCGGGGTCGCGTCTCCACAGACCTGACCTGTAACTTGGTTTGGTTTCTCCAGCTATTGGCTAGTGCTCATAAGCTTGTGACTGTAATGTTAGGTGAGAAGCGCACAGTTGTTCTCATCTGTTGTAGTTCCAACCAAGCCAGTTCTGTCACGTTTAATGAGAGAGAGGTCCCAAAATGCAGGACTGCTGTTAAAGTTTTTTAAAGGAAAAGTAACGTTATTTTACAATCTGAGCCTTCTTTCGGTAATAAAACAAGTCGTTTGACTCACCCATATCACGTTCGTGTCATTTGGAGCTGTTTAGTGGAAGTTATGTTGTAGCGTATCCGTTAGCATGAGTATTCGGGGCATTACTTTGCGGTCTCCAAATAACACTAAATAATCATAGAAGCCCGATGTCTTAATGTAAGATTTCGTTTGAAGCAAAAGTGGCCTGTAATCCGAGATTTAGCCATAGTTTCGAGTAGATGAGGAGGCCAGTGCGCATGCGCGGACTGTGCTCTCAGCTCCCGGGACCCAAACATGAAACGCAAAGCTGAAAACTATGGATAAATCTTGGATTACAGGCCACTTTTGCTTCAAACGAAATCGTAGATTAAGACATCGGGCTTCTATGATTTGAAAAGTGCTAAAGTTTGTGTTATTTGGAGACCGCAAAGTAATGCCCCGAATACAAATGCTAACGGATACGCTACAACATAACTTTCACCAAACAGCTCCAAATGACACCAACGTGATATGGGTGAGTCAAACGACTTGTTTTATTACCGAAAGAAGGCTCAGATTGTAAAATAACGTTACTTTTCCTTTAATAACAAACAAAGAATGACCAAAATCCAAAAAAATCAAGGCAATATAACGAAAAGTGATATATTTGCGTCCCAGACAGTTGTCCATGTAAAATTCAGCAGCGTATTTCGCATTCCTTATTGTCTCTCTCGATTCGTATCACTGCGCCCACGTTAGCTCATTAGCCTGTTCACTTTTAGCTGATGTGTACGGCGGGTGCGGTCCGCCGCAAGCAGAAGTTTACAAGTGAACAGGCAATAGAAATATATCACTTTTCGGACAAATGTTGTTTTGGGAAGAACAACAAGCTTTATTTCATGTCCCGGCGAACTTACCGGACCTACTTACGTGAGCTCCAGAACGTGAGCAGAACCGGGCTGAGTGGAGACTGTCAGAGGTAAACCAGTGTTACCGCACAAAACTTTTAGAACAGGGGTGTCAAACATGCAGCCCGGGGGCCAGATCTGGCCCTCCAAGACCATTAATCTGGCCCTTGGCTGATTTTCTATTAAAATACTGTAATTATATTTGATTTTTTTCTTAAAATATTGGTACTTTTCTGCGCAGTTTAGCACAGCAGCGTCTCCAGCGTCTCTGTGCGTGGCCCGTCCCACCAGAGCAGCACAAATGAAGACTCGCCTCTTTTAAAGGACCGTCGTTTTGACTGTTGACCGTGACACCCTCATCAGCAAAATGTCAAAAAATGAGAAAAGTGGACGCCGAGTGCAGGATTTTCCAAGAAAAATGGACTAATTCCTATTTGTTCACGGAGGTGAATGGGAAACCTGTATGTTTGTATTGAAATTGCATTTTTCTTAAAGTTTCAGATTGTTCATAATATTATAATATTTTGTAAAAGAAAGAGTTCATCAAATAAAAAAGACTTCTGTAATAGATTTGCGTTTTTCTGCACAAATATTTGGACTTATTGTTATTTTTGGGGTATATATACAATGAGTTTTCTGATCCAGCCCCTTAGGTTGGATACGGCCCCCGAACCAAAATGAGTTTGACCCCCTGTTTTAGAAGGAAACCCATACAGATTAACATAAAAAAAAACCCACACTATCCCTTTAATTGTAGTGATGTCTGTTTAGCCGACGTTATCGTTTTCATCGAACTTTCATGCATAAACAAGATAGTTTTTTTGTCGAGCTGAGGTACCCGATAATCCTTGACATTTGTTTACGTTTGTTTGCGTCAATTATTGTCGCCTCTGTAGACGTAGCAGCTCAGGTAGAGTTAAGGGATGAGTTAAAGGGATATGCCACCCCCAGGTCAAATTTGGGCATCTCCCCACAGTCCAGAAGACCGATGTCTTAAAATACGATTTTGGTGGAAAGCGTTTTCCTGTAATCCGAGATTTAGCCATTGTTTCGAGTCTGTCAGCACGCCAGTGCGCATGCGCTATCTGCAGCTACCCGCGTTAAACTGGAAACGTCGCCAAAGCTGAAAGATTTCGGCCAAAAGGAATTAATTTGCTCGATGCGTTTCCCAATTACTTTCTGTGTAGTGCGCATTCATATCGAGTGCAAATAAATGTGCAAATCAACACGGAGAGCTTGACTTGGTCATTTTAGGTGGGAACTATTTTTCAGTGCGGAAAAAGAAAGCCGAAGCACAGAGCACGCTGACAGGGGAATCCCTGTTACGCACCAGGAAGGCAGTTCCCTGTTGCGCAGCGTGGTGCGTGATTCGGCTATGTTTTTCTGCACTGAAAAATAGTTCCCACCCAAAATGACCAAGGCAAGCTCTCCGTGTTGATTTGCACATTTATTTGCACTCGATATGAATGCGCACTACACAGAAAGTAATTGGGAAAAGCATCGAGCAAATTAATTCCTTTTGGCCGAAATCTTTCTCTGGCGACGTTAGACTCCAGTCTAAGGCGGAGGAGCTGCAGATACCGCGGCGGTCAGTGCTGACAGACTCGGACAATGGCTGGGTGAGCAGGAAAACGCTTTCCACCACTTATTTTAGTCTCTGGACTGTGGGGAGATGCCCAAGTTTGACCTGGGGGTGGCATATCCCTTTAATCGATAATCGAGTGGTGTCCCATTTCTTAGGGGAACATTCGTACCCCGAGCCCTCTCAGCTCGGTATCGAGGGGCAAGACAAAGACGTAGATAAAGAGGTAGGGGAAGGGATAAGACAGAGTAGTGGGATGCAGCCTAATAAAGAGTTACTCAAACATGTGTACATGAAACAAAACACAACTCCAGGTGTGTTTTTGAGGAGATAACAGCATTATAACATGGATTAAAGCTCACAAGAGTCAATTTCGGGGTAATAGGACCTTTAATTCAATATATGTACAAATTGTCGTGTTTGAAAGTCTGTTCCACACTGTCAGAAGTCTCCAGACAGAGATAGGAGATGGTGCTTTTGTCGAACATGTCTCGGTGTGTGTGCAGTGCGTTACTTCCTCACACATGCTCCTATACACCTCCTATAGTCTTACATAAGCACCGTGAGGATACCACAAGCCCACGCCTCCACACACGCGTCTGTTTCTCGCAGAACAGCAGAAAGAATGTGTTTGTCTAATCTAAACCACTAGCTACAACCCGGGACCTGCAGCCAATCCCGAATCAGCGCTAGTGCGGCCTCTGCAGCTCAGGGAGGGAATTCTGGAGGTTCTTAGGTTCCATGTGAAGCATAAAAATGTCCAAGGTCAAAATAAACATAAAGCACCTCTTATACACTGCTCCAATCAATAATTCACCAATAGTAATATCTTTTTCAAATTCTTTAAATATGTTCTATATTAGGTGCACCGTGTAACTTTTTGGTTGAAGGTCCGTCACCTGCTTGTTTCTATGGATACAGTATGTCATTGCTCTGCCTAGAATGTTCCACAGTATGACATTAAACAGCTCTACCTTATATTTATTCAATTACCGATGATTTTGTAGCTCAAAAATACCTAGAAAACCAGGTGTTCTGACCGTGAGCAGGGTCACCTCTCCACAGATCTGACCTGTAACTTGGTCCGGTTTGGTCTCTCCAACTATTGGCTAGTGCTCGTGAGCTTGTGACTCGAATGTTACGTGAGAAGTGCACAAATATTCTCATCTGTTGTAGTTTCAACCAAGCCAGTTCTTTCTGGAGCCACATTCGGCTCTTTGATCCCTCTGATGCGGCTCAGTACAGCGAACCCTCGTTTATCACGGGGGTTACGTTCTAAAAATAACCCACGACAAGCGAAATCTGTGAAGTCGTCAGCTTTATGTGTGAGAGATCAATAAAGTCACTTCTTATATTTTACAATTATTCTCCATGTTTTAAGGCTGTAAACGCCTCATCACACACATTCTACACTTTTCTCAGACTGGAATTAACGTTTTCTCACATTTCTCTCTTGTTTGAACACTCAAACTTTCGTAGATTTTCAACAAAAAAGCACAGTATTAGAGAACGAAACCAAAGTGTATTTCGTGTGTATTTCACAGTTCTTATGACAGCTTCGCTGTGGCGGGTTTTGTCAGGGAGAAACAAACATACAGCACTTCAGAGTCACACTGCGATCGAACATTTATATAAATCTGGCAAACTGAACGCATCCTGTACAGGAGGCACAGAGGAGAATGACGGACGAATCAGCAAAGGTCTACAGTCCCTTAGCCAATCAGGACGCAGAAATGCACGTTAATACACTATTAAAAAAATTCGAATAAACAAATCCAGGAAACAGCGAGGCCACGAAAAGTGAACCACGATATCGCGAGGGACAACTGTATTTAATTAAAATGTATTTTATTTTAGTTCATTCATTTTCAAAATGTAATTCTATGGCACAAAGGCAAAAAGCCGTTAAATGCAGTGTTATTTCATTTTAAATTTCAAAAGGGTTTTGTGGCTCCCAGTGTTTTCTTTACTGTGTGAAACGGGTCCAAATGGCTCTTTGAGTGGTAAAGGTTGCCGACCCCTGGCTTAGAATGTTCCACAGTATGACATTAAACAGCTCTACCTTATATTTATATTTATTCAATTATCAATGATTTTATAGCTCATTTTATAGCTAGAAAAACTCAAGATTGAGGTTATTAGCTTTTATTGTTGAATTAGGCGGATATACAAACGTAATGATGGCATCAGACATCTCTTCATGTGGTCACATCGTCCACACACCGACATCGTGTCCCCTTGGCCCACCACAGAGAACTGACCACTGTGGCCACCTATATAGTGCTGAGCTATGCTGAGCTATGCAGTGTTCCAAATTTACTGCCCATAGTTCCCAATCCCTGTAAAGAGACCAATAATAGACGAGTTAGCCAATAGTTGAAGTTAGCCAATAATTGATGGATGGGAGCAGGTGATGTAGTCAGCATAGCCTACGTAAACGTATTGAGTTACGCTTACGCTACTTACAGAACACTAGGTTGAAAAACATACAGGAAAGACAGACAAAAGTCATACAGTATACTTGTATACAGATTGATTAAAGTATACATATGTAAATCTACATGTATCAAATAATGAAATCCCACACCCTCCACCACAAAAGTTACACAATGCAGCTTTAATCCGTCTTATAATGTTGTTCATTCATTTTTTTCTGCTTTTTCCGAGTCTTTGTGTCGCAGGGGCAACAGTCCAGACAGATCTGCCGCCCAGATCTCAGCGCACCAGCCCCCAAGGATCCTCCTGCGGGTGGTGGGTCCACGGGAGGACGGCCCCACGTCGCTTGACACAACCGGCCTCGATGTATCTCCTGTCATGGGGGCTCTCTACCAGTGTACCCCGAGCTGGAATTGTACTGCCAACCTGTGGGTCAGTGGATCTGATCGCTCAACCAATGATGTTACGTCGAGAGAGGGATTCAAACCGGCAACCCTTGTATCAGTGGACGAATAATGTTGTTATTTCCTCAAAAACACACCTGTATTGTCAATTTAATACCATACAAAATAGTATAGTATTTAGTCCTGGTTTAGTCCTGGTTTAGTCCTGGTTTAGTCCTGTTTTAGTCCTATTTTAGTCCTGGTTTAGTCCTGGTTTAGTCCTGGTTTAGTCCCGGTTTAGGCCTATTTTAGTCCAGTTTTAGTTCTAGGTGTTTAAGCGGGTTTAACCAGGACCGCGCGACTAGCCGCCAGCTAACTAGCACTTAGTCCCGGTTTCAGTCCTGGTTTAATCTCATTTTAGTCCCGGTTTTAGTCCTGGTTTAGTCCTGGTTTAGTCTCAGTTTAGTCCCGGTTTTAGTCCTGGTTTAGTTCTTGTTTAGTCCTTCTTTAGTCCTTCTTTAGTCCTGGTTTAGTCCTGTTTTTGTCCTGTTTTAGTCCTGGTTTAGTCCTGTTTTAGTCCTGGTTTAGTCCTGGTTTAGTCCTGGTTTAGTCCTATTTTAGACCTGGTTTAGTCCTGGTTTAGTCCTGGTTTAGTCCTATTTTAGTCCTGGTTTAGTCCTGGTTTAGTCTCAGTTTAGTCCCGGTTTTAGTCCTGGTTTAGTTCTTGTTTAGTCCTTCTTTAGTCCTTCTTTAGTCCTGGTTTAGTCCTGTTTTTGTCCTGTTTTAGTCCTGGTTTAGTCCTGTTTTAGTCCTGGTTTAGTCCTGTTTTAGTCCTGCTTTAGTCCTGCTTTAGTCCTGGTTTAGTCCTGTTTTTGTCCTGTTTTAGTCCTGGTTTAGTCCTGTTTTAGTCCTGGTTTAGTCCTGGTTTAGTCCTGGTTTAGTCCTATTTTAGTCCTGGTTTAGTCCTGGTTTAGTCCTATTTTAGTCCTGGTTTAGTCCTGGTTTAGTCCCGGTTTTAGTCCTTCTTTAGTCCTGGTTTAGTCCTGTTTTTGTCCTGTTTTTGTCCTGGTTTAGTCCCGGTTTAGGCCTACTTTAGTCCAGTTTTAGTTCTAGGTGTTTAAGCGGGTTTAACCAGGACCGCGCGACTAGCCGCCAGCTAGCTAGCACTTAGTCTTGGTTTAGTCCTGGTTTAGTCTCAGTTTAGTCCCAGTTTTAGTCCTGGTTTAGTCCTTCTTTAGTCCTTCTTTAGTCCTTCTTTAGTCCTGGTTTAGTCCTGTTTTTGTCCTGTTTTAGTCCTGGTTTAGTCCTGCTTTAGTCCTGCTTTAGTCCTGGTTTAGTCCTGGTTTAGTCCTGCTTTAGTCCTGCTTTAGTCCTGGTTTAGTCCTGGTTTAGTCCTTCTTTAGTCCTTCTTTAGTCCTGGTTTAGTCCTGTTTTTGTCCTGTTTTAGTCCTGGTTTAGTCCTGTTTTAGTCCTGTTTTAGTCCTGGTTTAGTCCTGGTTTAGTCCTGGTTTAGTCCTATTTTAGTCCTGGTTTAGTCCTGGTTTAGTCCTGTTTTTGTCCTGTTTTTGTCCTGGTTTAGTCCCGGTTTAGGCCTACTTTAGTCCAGTTTTAGTTCTAGGTGTTTAAGCGGGTTTAACCAGGACCGCGCGACTAGCCGCCAGCTAGCTAGCACTTAGTCTTGGTTTAGTCCTGGTTTAGTCTCAGTTTAGTCCCAGTTTTAGTCCTGGTTTAGTCCTTCTTTAGTCCTTCTTTAGTCCTGGTTTAGTCCTGTTTTTGTCCTGTTTTAGTCCTGGTTTAGTCCTGCTTTAGTCCTGCTTTAGTCCTGCTTTAGTCCTGGTTTAGTCCTGGTTTAGTCCTGTTTTTGTCCTGTTTTAGTCCTGGTTTAGTCCTGCTTTAGTCCTGCTTTAGTCCTGGTTTAGTCCTGGTTTAGTCCTTCTTTAGTCCTTCTTTAGTCCTGGTTTAGTCCTGTTTTTGTCCTGTTTTAGTCCTGGTTTAGTCCTGCTTTAGTCCTGCTTTAGTCCTGGTCCTTCTTTAGTTCTTCTTTAGTCCTGTTTTAGTCCTGGTTTAGTCCTGGTTTAGTCCTGCTTTAGTCCTGGTTTAGTCCTGGTTTAGTCCTTCTTTAGTTCTTCTTTAGTCCTGGTTTAGTCCTGGTTTAGTCCTGGTTTAGTCCCGGTTTAGGCCTATTTTAGTCCAGTTTTAGTTCTAGGTGTTTAAGCGGGTTTAACCAGGACCGCGCGACTAGCCGCCAGCTAGCTAGCACTTAGTCCTGGTTTAGTCCTGGTTTAGTCTCAGTTTAGTCCCAGTTTTAGTCCTGGTTTAGTCCTTCTTTAGTCCTGCTTTAGTCCTTCTTTAGTCCTGGTTTAGTCCTGTTTTTGTCCTGTTTTAGTCCTGGTTTAGTCCTGCTTTAGTCCTGGTTTAGTCCTGGTTTAGTCCTTCTTTAGTTCTTCTTTAGTCCTGGTTTAGTCCTGGTTTATTCCTGTTTTAATCCTGTAGTAGTCCTGCTTTAGTCCTGCTTTAGTCCCGATTTAGTCCTGTTTTAGTCCTGTTTTAGTCCTGCTTTAGTCCTGCTTTAGTCCTGCTTTAGTCCTGCTTTAGTCCAAAAAATAGATGGAATAACAAAAAAAAAAGATAGCAATAGAGCAGTGTCAAATGAGGCATAATTATAAAAATAAAAAATAATAAGTGTATATGTACAAATCAGAATCAAATCAAATCACAGCTATATACAGTTTTAGGAAGTATTAATTGACAATTCCAGGGCTAAAATCATCCAAATGATTCAAGTGAAGATGTGCGTTCTGTTTACGAGAAGTACACAGTCTAAATCTGCAGGGTTTGTGCGTTAAACAAGTGTGAATGAAACAAAACACAACTCCGGGTGTGTTTGTGATGAGGAAACGAACATTATAACAACAGTATCACACAGCGTGGACACTGGACTGCTCCCACTCACTGAAGAACTGGTCGTTATCTGCTTACGTAAGACCCGAGACACTTTAGCTCCATTATCTCGTGTGTGTAACGGGTCTGTAAACAGCGTCTGAACGAGGCAATTCATTTATACACTCAGCTCGGTCCATAAAGCTCCTCCTGTAAGACTCTGGTTAAATTTTATGCCAAGTTATAATGTTGTTACCGCCTCGAAAACAGACCTCTCGTCCATCCTGTCCATCGTGCCGCCACATGCTGATCTAAAGATGTTATGTGTGAACTAGCGTAATCTGTTAATGTGCATCGTTGGATATTTTATACAATAAACAAACATTGGCCTGCTTGTTTCCATGGAAATAAGGCTCAGATGGTAAAAAACGTTAATTCTCCTTTAACATTTTTACAACCTTATTTTGATCATAAAACAAGTTGTTTTACTCACCCATTGTACTTTGGTGTCATTTGGAGCATTTCCGGAGATTTTGAAGTTTAGCGATATCCGTAACATGAGTGCTCGGGGCAGACGATTGCAGTCACCAAATAACACAAACTTTAGCACTTTTCAGATGACAAAAGCTCAATGTTAGCCTACAGTTTCGCTGGAGTCCAAAGTGGTCTGTAATCCGATATCCATCCATGTTTTCATGTTTGGGTCCATTCTCAAAGCGACTAGCCACAGCTTCAATAACTTTGTGATGTGATTGTGATGAGGAAGCTTGTGAAAACTCAACTTCGTCCAAGCTGTCATTTTGTTTTCACAACCGGGATGAACGCATGTTCGCACCATTTCGGGTTTTCTCAATCGGAGATGTTTATGACTGTAACCGAGAGCAGAGAGCGTCGTGTTATCTGCAAATCAGCTATGAATGTACGCATGCACACTGTCCTCGTCATCCAATGAAAACATGGATGGATATCGGTTTACAGACCACTTTGGACTCCAGCGAAAGTGCAGACTAACATTGAGCTTCTGTCATCTGAAAAGTGCTCAAGTTTGTGTTATTTGGTGACTGCAATCGCCTGCCCCGAGCACTCACGTTATGGATATCAATAAACTCCAAAATCTCCGGAAATGCTCCAAATGACACCAAAGTACAATGGGTGAGTAAATGGCGTTGTTTTATTATCGAAATAAGGTTCAGATTGTAAAAACGTTAATATTCCTTTAATATTCCACAGTATGGCATAAAACACCGTATCTAAGTGGAGTTAATATGATTAACTGAGATTCAGGAGCTGGACCGCGCCTCAACCTCCTCGCCCGCGAACCACAGCTCATCTCGACCACGCCTCCGATTACTCAGAAGTCCTATTTATACAGCCTATCCCGACAGCACCATCCACGTCAGCTCTCTCGAGTCTCCCCGTGTCTCTCGTCCATCCTTCAGCCTGAAGACCTCATCTTTAAGGGGTTCCGAATCAGCTGGGTGACCATTTTGGATTGGAGACGGACCCACCCTGAGTGCCCCCCCCCAACATCACATCTACCCACCGTCAATAAATATCTTTATCTTATTTCATTGTCGTGGCGTGGTCCTTGCTAGTGAATGAGAATGTTCTGAAGTGTAGTTTTAACTTTTTATGTCTGTTGAATCATGCAGGTGATGTGCCTCTTCCAGAAGGTTCCTCAGTACAGTTTTCAGATGTAGTGACGGGAGACGTGCCGTGAGTTGGAGTGCGAGATCCAGAGCTTCACTTTTGGCTGTGTCAGCGTTTGCGTATGTTCACTGTAGTCACATTAAAGACAACACGACGCTGGGCCTGAGGCACAGCTCAAACAGAACACACCCTCAGGCTGTTTACTCACACACTCACAGCTTCTGCCCTCTGCTGGATCACTGACCACGAGTCTATCGAACTATATCAAACCACGACAAATGTGTTATAGTTTTCTGGATACACACTTTGCTTGCTGTAAACCCCAGTATTGATTTCAAATGGATTCATAATAGAACTGGTCCTTTAGCTTCCCATTCAAAACGACAGCACTCCTTGTACTCGTATCTCAACATAGTGAGCAGCAAATTTTCATTTATATGTTTTTATTGTTGAAAAAAGTTTATGCAATCAAATATTTTAACCCTACATGTACGATGGAGAAGTTAGTATTTTTTTGAATATTCGCCACTAAGTACAGAGCTGTAACATATTTAGATCACCTTGTTAATAGGGATGGGAATTGATAAAATGTTTATGATTCCGATTCCATTATCAATACTGCTTAACGATTCGTTTCTTTATCGATTCTCTTATCGATTCTAATTTGGGGAAAAAGGAGAACAAACTGTTTGATTAGCACCAAGATTAGCACTAGTCCTGGTCTAGTCATGGTTTAGTCCTGGTTTAGTCCTGGTTTAGTCATGGTCTAGTCCTGGTCTAGTCATGGTTTAGTCCTGGTTTAGTCATGGTCTAGTCCTGGTCTAGTCATGGTTTAGTCCTGGTTTAGTCCTGGTCTAGTCCTGATCTAGACCTGGTCTAGACACAAGCCGCTGCTTTCACCTAATATCTCCATTTGAGAAATAATATGATAATAATGTGACTCACCCCGTGTCGCTCTGTTGTCAGAAAATTTGCGTATCTCCATGTGTGTTCGCGTATATCCACGGACTTTCTGCTGCTAAGTAAATGGTCACATCTTTATATAACGCTTTTCCACCTTCAAGGCACCCAAAGCGCTTTACAACAAGGAACCATTCACCCATTCACACACCAGTGTACGCAGACACTGGGGGCGAGGAGGGTTAAGTGTCTTGCCCAAGGACACAACGGCAGCTGATGTTTCTTATGTCAAGAGCGGGATTTGAACCACCAACCTTTGGATCAGTGGACAAACGCCCTACCAACTGAGCTACTGCCGCCCTAAGTATCCGACCGCAATTTGTACACAAGCTCATGAGAAACGGACCTGTCCTGAACCTGTCCCGAACGTGTCATGTGTCCAAGTGGAAGTTAAAAGTCCATTTTCATGTCCTTTAGTGTCCTGCAGTGCCGCGTACATATGCACGAGCTCTTCACAACTCATAGGCGAACAGGGGAAACCCCTTCGGCGCTTCTCGCAACGGGATTGGCTGGCGCGCAAGCGTGGGAAAATATGTTGATTTATACACGCCCCGTTTCTTTCTGAAAAACAAGCTCTTCTTGTTCTTCTCATCATGCGAAAATAGAATATAATCTCCGTATCAGTGAAGCGGCGAAGCACGTATCAATCCAATTTGTGCTGCCTGGAATCGTTAAGAGAATCGTTAGATAAACTGCTAATCGATTCCGTGGAATTGAAATACACGGAACCGGTTCTCAACAGGAACCGGTTCTCGATTCCCATCCTTACTTGTTAACTTTTATCATTAAATGCTATATTTGCCAAAAACGTATTCCATCCATCCTCTTTCTTCTGCTTATCCAGGGCTGGGTCGCAGGGGCAACAGTCTAAGCTCCAGCTCCTCCGGGGGGACCCCAAGGGGTTCCCAGGCGAGCCGGGAGACATAGTCCCTCCAGTGTGTCCTTGGTCTTCCCCAGGGCCTCCTCCCGAGCCACCTACTCCGAGCTCCTCCTGTGTGACTGAGCTCCTCACCCTATCTCTAAGGGTGCGCCCAGCCACTCTGCGGAGGAAACTCATTTCGGCCGCTTTTATCTGCGATCTCGTCCTTTCGGTCATTACCCAGAGCTCATGACCATAGGTGAGGGGAGGAACGTAGATTGACGGTAAATCGAGAGCTTTGCCTTTCGGCTCAGCTCCCTCTTCACCACAACGGTCCGGTACAGCGACCGCATCACTGCCGACGCCGCACCGATCCGCCTGTCGATCTCACGCTCCATCCTCCCCTCACTCGTGAACAAGACCCCGAGATACTTGAACTCCTCCAATTGAGGCAAGGACTCTCCACCCACCCGGAGAGGGCAAGCCACCATTTTATTTTTATTTTTGAGCCTGAGTCCCCCTTCAGAGCGCGATCACAACGCAATCAGCACACATGCCTCTAATCAAACTACTGCACATCACAACAGGTTTGTCAAGTTGCTGTTTTTTGTATCGTGTTTTTGTATTTTTATGGAGATTTGCCGTGTGGGAGACTCGTGGGTGATGTCGACTCGTGGGCAGAGTCTTACAGCTAACCATAAGGAGGATTTGAATGGGGCCCGGGAGAGACGACTGAAATACTCAAACATGCATGGATGACATCTGAAACCTTTGGGCTTGTTTTTGATGAGGAAATCTCTTTTGCATAATACCCGCTCTTTAAAGAACCCACAGGCAGTGTCGCTCTGTGCCTGTAGTGAAGTGGTGACCAGGCCCAGCTGTCGGTCTGATGGAGCTTCTCGTGGAGCCTGGAGGAGCCCCCACGGTCCACAGTCCAGTCTGCAGCAGATTAGAAATGCTGCCGGACATCTGGCTCGCACATCTGTCCCCTCTCGCTCACCGTTTCACTCTGTCTATTTTTCTATGCCTTGTTTCTCTTTCCCAGCTCATCTCTACCCCCCCCTCCCCCCCATCTCTCGCTCTGTGTGATCTGTGGTTGACAAGCTTGGCTGCTCTTGGCTGGCCCACTGAGCAGTTTTTAAAGTTTTTATGTTGCATTTGAAACTTTATTTGGGGGATTTTTTTGACCAGCTAAGAAGTGCAGCATTTGCAGTTCAATGAATGGAACTTAAAGACTTAATTGCATCGTGAGTTTAGCAGTTTGCTTTTCCTGTATTCATGGCGACCCTACCTGGAGGCCTTTCTATGACAGAAGATGTTCCACAGGGAATGTCTCGTCTCATTATCGACCGAAACAACAGAGCGGAAAGAGGAAGAGGCTTAGAAAATCTTTTCTGTTGTTTGTCCAGAATTTAAAGATGTGATATTGCAGGACACAAAGGCTGCGTTCACACTGCAGCCTGAAGAGACCCAAATCTGATTTTTTTGCCCCTATGCGACCTGTATCTGATCTTTTAATGACAGTCTGAACGACACAGATCTGATTTTTTTCAAATGTGGCCCAGACCACTTGGATATGTGGTCCTAAAACGATACATATCTGATCTTTCACACACCTTAGTCCTGGTTCAGACCTGGTTCAGACCTGGTTTAGTCCTGGTTTAAACCTGGTTTAGACCTGGTTTAGTTCAGGTTTAGACCTGGTTTAGTCTTGGTTTAGACCTGGTTTAGTCCTGGTTTAGACTTGGTTTAGTCTTGGTTTAGACCTTGTTTAGACCTGGTTTAGACCTGGTTTAGACCTGGTTTATTCCCGGTTTAGACCTGGTTTAGTCCTGGTTTAGACCTGGTTTAGACTTGGTTTAATCTTGGTTTAGACCTGGTTTAGACCTGGTTTAGACCTGGTTTAGTCTTGGTTTAGACTTGGTTTAGTCTTGGTTTAGCCCTGGTTTAGTCCTGGTTTAGCCCTGGTTTAGTCCTGGTTTAGTCCTGGATTAGTCCCGGTTTAGACCTGGTTTAGACTTGGTTCAGACCTAGTTTAGTCCTGGTTTAGACCTGGTTTAGTCTTGGTTTAGACCTGGTTTAGACCTGGTTTATTCCCGGTTTATTCCCGGTTTAGTCCCGGGCCCCTGCTGTCAGCTAATCTGTCCCTTTGATGCAGAAATAACATGATAATCTGACTCACCCCATAAGAACGCGGTCAGGTAGTAACAGTTTGCCGTGTTGTCGATAGTTCGCGAATCCACGTGTATCGCGCCGTACATCCACAGACTTTAATTATCCGGAGCTCCGGAGAAAGGGACATATCCTGAACGTATCGGTGAATTTCGCCTTAAGGTGAGGGATTTTCATGCCTGCAGTGAAACGGCAAAGCAAGTACTACAGCAACTTGACTCTCGGTGACTTCCGTAAACATTGAGCATCCTCGCTGCATGTAACCTCATCGTGTCCTCTGGGGCGCATGCGCAAAAAATCGGATTTCACAAAAAAATCGGAATTGAGCATTAAGCCCTGACGACCCTTGGCCCCCGAGCTACCAGTCGATCGCGATCGACGTATTGAGCACCTCTGCTTTAAAGAAATAAGTTGTAAATGTTCTGGCTCTGGTACGACAGCAACTTTAAAATCTCCAGGCGCTCAATACTAGCATCCATGTTTCCGTAAACAGTGAGCACGCTCGCTGCATGTGACCTCGCCGTGTCCTCCAAGGCGCATGCGGGACACTTTTGGGGTGTTTAAAGTTCACACTGGAGATCACATACAAGTCGCATTTAATTGGAAATGTGAACAACCTCGCAAAAAAAAGGATTTCACAAAAAAATCTGAATTGAGCATTAAGCCCTGCAGTCTGAACGTAGCCAAAGAGACACACTTTTGTACTGAGGGCTGTTACTCTCCTCAAACTGCCTTCACTCTGGATCTGTTGAGCTACACCTTTGTTTAAGGTTTCTATTATTAGGGACCGAGCCCCGAAGGGGGACGAAGGTCCCTATTGTTGTTGCTTTGTTTCCCTATTATTATTAGGGACCGAGCCCCGAAGGGGGACGAAGGTCCCTATTGTTGTTGCTTTGTTTCCCTATTATTAGGGACCGAGCCCGAAGGGGGCGAAGGTCCCTATTGTTGTTGCTTTGTTTCCCTATTATTATTATTATTCTTGTTCTTGTTCACACTCGCTGGGGCAATTTTGAGCATGTTCCCATGCTTCAAAACGAACGAAACTTTGCACGGGCATCACAAAGTGCTGCCAGTACGACCACACAAAGTCCCGTCCCCCAGTGACCCCCAGGAGCTCGATAGCGCCCCCTAGCGCGTTGTCTTTCGGGGCTGGCATACCGTTTAAGATAGGAGCATGAAATTCGGTAGGGACGTGTATCTCAATAAGACGAACAAATGCCTCACTGCAATGTCATGGCCACGCCCAACAGGAAGTGAGATAATTGGCCTTTGTGTGATTTTGGGGTATTTGACATAGAATGGAATTTGAAACACTTCTCCTACACCGTACCTCAGATGGGCTTAAATTTTAGTGAACATAATCTTAAGACGTTGGAGATGTTAAATTGCGAAGGATTTTCAAATAGGCGGTAATATGACGATACGGCGGATCGATAAAGTTAGGTATGGAATTTGAAACACTTCTCCTACACCGTACCTCAGATAGGCTTAAATTTTGGTGAACATAATCTTAAGACGTTGGAGATGTTAAATTGCGAAGGATTTTCAAATAGGCGGTAATATGACGATACGGCGGATCAATAAAGTTAGGTATTTATTGAATGGGAGTGATGAGTTATGAATGGGAGGTACTTGTTCCTAGGTAACGCCCTGATCAAAGGTCTTTGATCTTTGTACCTTTGATCTGATATAGCTGCAAGCAGCAATGTGGGGACAAGCATCGAAGGTTCATGTAGGCCTCAGCATGTAGGCCACATGCAGGGTCTGACAGGGTCTGACAGGGTCTGACAGGGTCTGACAGGGTCTGACAGGGTCTGTTCTGACAGGGTATCTACCATGTCATGGCCACGCCCAACAGGAAGTGAGATAATTGTGCCAGGCACACGAAATTTGGTATGGCTGTGCGTCTCAGTAAGACGAACAAACGCAGGTGCGAGGTCCCGACCAACGCCGCTTGCGGCTTTAATTATTAGGGACCGAGCCCGAAGGGGGACGAAGGTCCCTATTGTTGTTGCTTTGTTTCCGTATTATTATTATTATTCTTGTTCATACACGCTGGGGCAATTTTGAGCATGTTCCCATGCTTCAAAACAAACGAAACTTTGCACGGGCATCACAAAGTGCTGCCAGTACGACCACACAAAGTCTCGTCCCTGGGGGACCTGGGGGTCCTTGGAGACCCCCACTGGGGGTCCCCCAGTGGGGGTCTCCTAGACCGTACCTCAGATGGGCATAAATTTTGGTAAGCATAATCTTAAGACGTTGGAGATGTTAAATTGCGAAGGATTTTCAAATAGGCGGTAATATGACGATACGGCGGATCGATAAAGTTAGGTATGGAATTTGAAACACTTCTCCTACACCGTACCTCAGATAGGCTTAAATTTTGGTGAACATAATCTTAAGACGTTGGAGATGTTAAATTGCGAAGGATTTTCAAATAGGCGGTAATATGACGATACGGCGGATCGATAAAATTAGGTATTTATTGAATGGGAGTGATGAGTTATGAATGGGAGGTATTTGTTGCTAGGCAACGCCCTGATCAAAGGTCTTTGATCTTTGTACCTTTGATCTGATATAGCTGCAAGCAGCAATGTGGGGACAAGCATCGAAGGTTCATGTAGGCCTCAGCATGGAGGCCACATGCAGGGTCTGACAGGGTCTAACAGAGTCTGACAGGGTCTGACAGGGTCTGACAGGGTCTAACAGGGTCTGACAGGGTCTGACAGGGTCTGACAGGGTCTGACAGGGTCTGACAGGGTCTGTTCTGACAGGGTATCTACAATGTCATGGCCACGCCCAACAGGAAGTGAGATAATTGTGCCAGGCACACGAAATTTGGTATGGCTGTGCGTCTCAGTAAGACGAACAAACGCAGGTGCGAGGTCCCGACCAACGCCGCTTGCGGCTTTAATTATTATTATTATTATTATTCTTGTTCTTGTTCACACTCGCTGGGGCAATTTTGAGCATGTTCCCATGCTTCAAAACGAACGAAACTTTGCACGGGCATCACAAAGTGCTGCCAGTACGACCACACAAAGTCCCGTCCCCCAGTGACCCCCAGGAGCTCGATAGCGCCCCCTAGCGCGTTGTCTTTCGGGGCTGGCATACCGTTTAAGATAGGCGCACGAAATTCGGTAGGGACGTGTATCTCAATAAGACGAACAAACGCCTCACTGCAATGTCATGGCCACGCCCAACAGGAAGTGAGATAATTGGGCTTTTGTGTGATTTTTGGGTATTGGACATAGAATGGAATTTGAAACACTTCTCCTACAACGTACCTCAGATGGGCTTAAATTTTGGTGAAAATAATCTTAAGACGTTGGAGATGTTAAATTGCGAAGGATTTTCAAATAGGCGGTAATATGACGATACGGCGGATCGATAAAGTTAGGTATGGAATTTGAAACACTTCTCCTACACCGTACCTCAGATAGGCTTAAATTTTGGTGAACATAATCTTAAGACGTTGGAGATGTTAAATTGCGAAGGATTTTCAAATAGGCGGTAATATGACGATACGGCGGATCGATAAAATTAGGTATTTATTGAATGGAAGTGATGAGTTATGAATGGGAGGTATTTGTTGCTAGGCAACGCCCTGATCAAAGGTCTTTGATCTTTGTACCTTTGATCTGATATAGCTGCAAGCAGCAATGTGGGGACAAGCATCGAAGGTTCATGTAGGCCTCAGCATGTAGGCCACATGCAGGGTCTGACAGGGTCTGACAGAGTCTGACAGGGTCTAACAGAGTCTGACAGGGTCTGACAGGGTCTGACAGGGTCTGTTCTGACAGGGTATCTACAATGTCATGGCCACGCCCAACAGGAAGTGAGATAATTGTGCCAGGCACACGAAATTTCGTATGGCTGTGCGTCTCAGTAAGACGAACAAACGCAGGTGCGAGGTCTCGACCGACGCCGCTTGCGGTATTAATTATTATTATTATTATTATTATTATTATTCTTGTTCTTGTTCACACTCGCTGGGGCAATTTTTGAGCATGTTCCCATGCTTCAAAACGAACGAAACTTTGCACGGGCATCACAAAGTGCTGCCAGTACGACCACACAAAGTCCCGTCCCCCAGTGACCCCCAGGAGCTCGATAGCGCCCCTAGCGCGTTGTCTTTCGGGGCTGGCATACCGTTTAAGATAGGCGCACGAAATTCGGTAGGGACGTGTATCTCAATAAGACGAACAAACGCCTCACTGCAATGTCATGGCCACGCCCAACAGGAAGTGAGATAATTGGGCTTTTGTGTGATTTTTGGGTATTGGACATAGAATGGAATTTGAAACACTTCTCCTACACCGTACCTCAGATGGGCTTAAATTTTGGTGAACCTAATCTTAAGACGTTGGAGATGTTAAATTGCGAAGGATTTTCAAATAGGCGGTAATATGACGATACAGCGGATCGATAAAGTTAGGTATGGAATTTGAAACACTTCTCCTACACCGTACCTCAGATAGGCTTAAAGTTTGGTGAACATAATCTTAAGACGTTGGAGATGTTAAATTGCGAAGGATTTTCAAATAGGCGGTAATATGACGATACGGCGGATCGATAAAATTAGGTATTTATTGAATGGGCGTGATGAGTTATGAATGGGAGGTATTTGTTGCTAGGCAACGCCCTGATCAAAGGTCTTTGATCTTTGTACCTTTGATCTGATATAGCTGCAAGCAGCAATGTGGGGACAAGCATCGAAGGTTCATGTAGGCCTCAGCATGTAGGCCACATGCAGGGTCTGACAGGGTCTGACAGAGTCTGACAGGGTCTAACAGAGTCTGACAGGGTCTGACAGGGTCTGACAGGGTCTGTTCTGACAGGGTATCTACAATGTCATGGCCACGCCCAACAGGAAGTGAGATAATTGTGCCAGGCACACGAAATTTCGTATGGCTGTGCGTCTCAGTAAGACGAACAAACGCAGGTGCGAGGTCCCGACCAACGCCGCTTGCGGCTTTAATTATTATTGTAATTTATTGCTCTGCGTGCTTAAAATGCCCTTCAGGGACAAGTGAATAATTTGATTTCTGTTCTTTTTCTTTCTAGTTCATGGCTGCTGATTAAGGCTGCGTCCCATTTCTCTGTCTTACCCCTTCCCCTTTACCTACGTCTTTGTCTTGCCCCTTGATACCGAGCTGAGAGGGCTCGGGGTAGAATGTTCCCCTAAGAAATGGGACACCACTCGATTACCGTTTGCGTCATCATCCCTTGCCTCTACCTGAGCTGCTACGTCTACAGAGGCGACGACGACTGACGCAAACAGACGTAAACAAATGTCGAGGATTATCGGGTACCTCAGCTCGACAAAAAAACTAGCTTGTTTTTGCATGAAAGTTTGATGAAAACGATAACGTCAGCTGAACAGGCATCACTACAATTAAAACCGTAACAACAGTTCACTAAAAGTAACGTAGAACATAAGCGTCATAATTATAAACCTGCTAAACTGTTAATCGATAATTACAACTGCTGAAAATACATTTATGAGACTCCTTGGCTGGTCGATGTGACGCTGCCATCCTGATCCCAAAACCTGCCTGAGCTTGTAGGCGTACCCCTTCATTTCAAGTCCGGTTGAGCGCTTACTTCGTTTCAAGGGGTATGGGGGGTTTATCTGTTCAAGCTGCTCAAGTCTTCATGCACGCTATGATCTTGTCTCACATGTCGTATTGTGCCATTGTCTGGGGACAGGCCACAAATTGTGTCGTGAAACCATTAGTGTCTTTATATAAACAGACACTTAAACTCTTTGATAGAAAACCCACTAATTATCATTATTGCCTAATCACTAAAAAATACAATATGATGAATTTTGAAAATTTTATAAATTTCTCCTTTTTAAAAAACATTTTTAAAAGTCTGAACGGTCTCCGGATGTAATGTGTAAACATATTCAGACTTATAGCACTGAAGGTGTACGGACTCGAGCTGCAGAATGAGGAGGTGCCGGACTCGAGCTGCTGTGAGTGAGGAGGTGCCGGACTCGAGCTGCTGTGAGTGGGAGCTGCAGAGTGAGGAGGTGCCGGACTCGAGCTGCTGTGAGTGAGGAGGTGCAGAGTGAGGAGGTGCCGGACTTGAGCTGCTGTGAGTGAGGAGGTGCCGCACAGCTCTGGGTCAAACAGCATTCTCAGTGAAGACTTCACATCTGTGGAACTCTTTGCCTCTGGAGTTCAAGTCACAGAAAAGTCTCCACAAAAGTAAAAAAGTGGCTTAAAGAAAATCAGAAATGTGAACACTAAAACTGGATATAGTAGGGACAAGTGGGACCAATGCTTTTAATGTTCTTGTTTTGTTTTTTGTCCTGTATCTGTGTGTTATTTGTGTTGTTTTATGTTTTTAAAAGCCTAACCAGGGACGGGGGCTGCCTTATGTACATAGACATCGGTGACCTATATGATGGCAATGTTAAAGGTACTGTCCCTGTCAAATAAACAAATAAATAAAAATGTAGCCTGAGGTCGTGGCCTGAGCCCTTGATCAAAATCAGAATCGGGACACCCCTTGTCCTCACATGAACGCGGAAAACCAAGGGGTAGGGGTAAGACGAAGGGGTAAGAGAAATGGGATGCAGCCTAAGTCTTGTCCAACTCTTCCTCTCTTTGTTTCTTTCTACCTCCCCATGTCCCTCTTTTCTTTGCATTTCTGTATATTTCTCTCTCTGGAGACGATGCATTTCACTATCTCCCTCTCTCTCCCACCTCCTTCTCTCACTTTGCCTCTCTTCACTCTTACCCCTCCTTCCTTCCCTCCCTCCTTCTCTCTGTAGGTCTGTATCTGTTCACAGGTGGGGGATCGAGCGTGGATCTGTGTGGATCAGTGAAAGCTTTATCCCGCTGAGCTGCAGACCGAGTACAGCTGAACGCCACATAACTCAGGACTCTCGCTCTACAGTGTACAGTACAGACAGTCTGCCCAGAGCAGAGCGGGGTGGAGTCGAGGTCCAGATCAGGATTAAACCTGATCATGTCGTTGTCTTCTCTTTAACCTGCGGCTAAACGCACTGTGAAGGCAAAGCTGTTGGTGGTGCTTTGTGACCGGCACAGACAGACCAGGGCTTAATAGAGGCGGAGGAGACGTGTCGCTGATATTTAAGGGGCATATTACGCTATTTCGGGTTCTATGTTCAAATGTTTTTCCTCATAAAAACATACTACGGGTTTAGTTTCTTTTCCACCTTATGGGTGGTTCCAGCATTTCAAGCTTTGGAAATGTAAACACACTAATAAACCAGACAAAAATGTAGTTAGTTCCTCCCTGCAGCCAGTTATGGAGTGTCCACCAGCACTCGAGCCAGAACTGAAGAAGCAGCTTGGATGAACTGCGAAACGTCTTCGACCAAATAAACTTTTAACTTTTGTCCATTTGACAAACTGAATTTCTCCTTTTTCCATGGATTCTACCTGGACGACTGAGAGATTCTACATATTTTCTACACATTTTTATTTTTTTTATTTTTGTTTGTTTATTTCATTAATCAAGTATAAAAAGTAGGGCTGTCAGTTTAACGTGTTAATTAGATTAATTAATTACACTGCAAATTAACACATTATAAAAATTAACACAATTAAATATGAGCGGCAATTCAATGCGCGTATGTAAATTTTGGCGTGCGGCGAGCAAATCGCCGCCAAGGCCTTTGAACGGCAAGTTTATTTATAAAAAGAACGAAGGCGGGACGATCAACAAGAACACCGTGATCTGTAGCTTTTGTCAAAAATAATTTTCCGATCACCGAAGCTGCTCCAGCCTGACGGATCAATTGAACGACAAACACGTCCAGACAAGTTCCATCGTTACCGGTGATAGTGCGCACTTCACCAAACCACCAAACCATCAAACCACGCTCACAGAATTTGAGAAACGAATGAGCAAAGCGACCACATGAAAACCGACAAACTCAATCACAAAGTGGGTTCGCTCGCTCACAATATCTCTCTCCCTCAATCTCTCTTTCTCGCACTCTTAAAATGCGATTAATTAGATTAATTAATTCATTACAAATCCTGTAATTAATTAGATTTTTTAAAATCACCTGACAGCACTAATAAAAAGACGTCAGTGTGATAACAATGCAAAAATATTGAATGAAAGGGAGTAGAAAGAAAGAAAGAAGAGTAATCTTATGTTATCTGCCCTCTTCCCATAATATCCCATACATAATAAACCAAATAAATGCGAATGAAACAAAACACCAAGTATGTTTTTGAGGAACATGGATTAAAGTTCACAAGAGTCAATTTTGTGTAATATACGACCTTTAAAAGCAACAGTATGTTAGCCGGGAAATCCAGAAGAATATCTCTCTGTCTTTGTTACACAGATCCATATCCAGCCGCTGGTACAACGATGAGTCTGTTTTTTTCCAGGCAAACAGTATGTAACTTTTTTTTTGTGCCAAAAATACACTAATAAGCATACTTTGCTCATTTTGGTTGTGTTTCTGGTACTGAGAAAGATCCGTTCTTACTGTGAGTGGGCTTGCATCTCCACAAACCTTCTAAAAGTGGAAAACCCACTTTAAGATAAGATAAGATAAGATAAGACTTTATTGATCTCACACAGGAGAAATTTACTTGTCACAGTAGCTCCAGGTAGGGACAGTTTGAACAAGAAGACAAGTGCATGCAGGCAAAAAAAAGGCATAAAGATAGGTGATAATAATAATTTAAAAAAAATAAGTAATAAATCAAATAATAATAATAGTAGTGATAATAATAAAAAACAGTGACCGGGAGAGTATTGAAAAAAATTGGAAAAACTATATTGCACGATAGGAGTATTGAAAAAAACAACAACAATATTGCACATTGGGAAAACGATATTGCACGGTAGGACTATACAGTAGAATTATACAGTCTGATGGCGGTGGGGATGAAGGATCTGCGGTAGCGCTCCTTCTTGCACTGGGGGTGCCTCAGTCGGCTGCTGAAGGAGCTGCTCAGCTCCTCCACAGTCCGGTGCAGAGGGTGAGAGGTGTCGTCCATGATGGACGTGAATTTGGCCAGTACCCTCCTCTCAGCCACCACCTCTACAGAGTCCAGAGGACAGCCCAGGACAGAGCTGGCCCTCTTGACCAGCTTGTTTACAAACTTCACCTCCGTTTCCATGGGGGTATTTAAATGTTGGAGCTTTCTCCGCTGTCAGCAACGGGAATGAAAAATGAGAAAATAAACAATTAAAGTCCTTATCCTGCGAATGCTGTAGTAACAGAGCCGTGTGTTGGTTGTGATCACAATTTGAAAAATGAGCTCGGTGATGGTTTATTGTCTGGATTTTCCGCCTGTGATGCAACAATACTGGCAAAATGCAAGCAAAGCATTTTTGAGTCTCAGAGAAGATTTTGGATTAATGGATCAACGAAACATGCGTGAATGAAGCAAAAATACTTCTATATAAGTATGTTTTTGATGAGGAAACATACGATGCTTAACCCTAGAACCCGTTCACTATAAAAAGTAACACCATCATTTTAACGGGTAATTTTTACCGGATATAATATACCCAACAAAAAGTACTTGTCATGAAAAATAGATCAAAATATGACAACACATGATCAATTAGAGTGGTTTTGTTTTATTTTCAACTGTGGTATGTGTAACAAAATGTGTAACAAAATGTGACCCAAGTCGCAAGTTGTCTCGGAGGCGTTTTGAGTTATTCACAGATTCTGAAAGTACAGGTTCTAAGCTTTCCAATGATGTCTTACATGTGAAAATCGGACCATATTTAAAAAAAGTTGTCTCTATTTGAAAGCAGCCATACCACATTTTCTAAATCCGAGAAAATCCTTCTTGAAGTTTGGTCTCTTCAGCCCTCCTTGCCTAACAAGCATTTTTGAAATAAAAAATGTATGTTTTTAACGTCACTAATGCTGTTATCTGAAACATGGAGAGGCTTCTTCATGATCTCAACTAGGACGTTATGCAAAAAAACAAAAATCACAAATTTTGAAAAAAACCCCACAAAAAACGCATTTCCTGCGAATCTGTAATGCCGACATGTGCCCTCAGCTTCCGTGGTGGGACACAAATGTAAAACAAATATAGGACCCTAAAAACTTGCTCCAAAATTACTGAAAAATTAGGAATTTGAGAACAAAAAATTCCTAAAAAAAAAAAAAAAAAAAAAGCGATGCAGATGCCGATGCCAATGTCAGAGGGCCTCTATTCTCTAGGATCATATGACGACTCACACTGTTATAAGGCATATCTGAAGAGAACAGAGAGAGAAGGTGATATGAATTGGGTGGGTCGGGGGGGGCAGGGACGGGAATCAGAGGGCCCCTGGGCTACGGGGGACGGCAATCAGAGGGCCCCTGAGCTATGGGGTACGGCAGTCAGAGGGCCCCTGGGCCATGGGGTATAGCAGTCAGAGGGCCCCTGGGCTATGGGGTACGGCAGTCAGAGGGCCCCTGGGCCATGGGGGACGGCAATCAGAGTGCCCCTGAGCTATGGGGTACGGCAGTCAGAGGGCCCCTGGGCCATGGGGTATAGCAGTCAGAGTCCCCCTGGGCTATGAGGTACAGCAGTCAGAGGGCCCCTGGGCTATGGGGTACAGCAGTCAGAGGGCCCAGCAGTCAGAGGGCCCCTGGGCTATGGGGTACGGCAGTCAGAGGGCCCCTGGGCTATGGGGTACGGCAGTCAGAGAGCCCCTGGGCTATGGGGGACGGCAGTCAGAGGGCCCCTGGGCTATGGGGTACGGCAGTCAGAGGGCCCCTGGGCTATGGGGGACGGCAGTCAGAGGGCCCCTGGGCTGGCCCTGCTGTAGTGCCTCTCATGAATACTCCTAAGCCGGACGACTTTGCAAGAAGGAAGAGCAAAAAGAAACTTTTTTAGAATCCTTAGGTGGGGGAATGGGGGGGGGCCTAATCCGGCCCTGTTCATAACCACTGCGCTAAGCACTAAATAAGGATAGATACACATTCCAGGACCACTCTTACTTACCTATTCCTCACATCCTCTTACATTAAATTTATTACATTCTTACATTTCTCTTTCACTGTTGCTGGGTGAAAATCACCCAAAAGCCTGTAGGAAAAAGTGGGCTTTGGGGTAAGGAAACACCTACACCTTCAAAGATGTCAAAAACAATGGTGAAGCTCCCCAGGGACCCATGACACTCAGAAAAATGCAACATATTGAAAATCATGTAAATACTTTTGCTCGGGTGAAAATCACCCGGCGATAGTGCTCTAGGGTTAAAAGGTCTAAAAGGTGAAGAAAGACAGTGCCAAAATTGGGAAGCAAAGACTAAAACAGAACTAAACCAGGTTGAAACCAAAACAGGACTAAACCAGATTTAAAATTATGCCAGAGCTGTTGAAACCAAAACCAAACTGGACTCCAGTATCTGTGTGTTTTTGGCTGTTCCCTATTATCCCAAACTAACTACAAGAATCCTAATAGTCTTTCTAATACGCCTCTATCCATCACCGTGACAACCAGCCCCCTGCAATATCCTCCCCTGTATAAATCATCTCCCTTCCACCCCACTCTGTTCCAGGAAATAAACCCACCAATCACGTTCGCTCGCTCACCTTTCACGCCCGAGCTTTGGCCAATCAGCCGTCCAGCCCGCCCCTCCCCCCCGCCGTGATCGTCTGAAAAGGCCACGCGTCCGGACCACAGACAGAAATGCCCTTCAGAGCTAAATGATGCTAACGTTAACAAATGACAAATGACTATGCGGAGGCTGACATTTGGATAATAGAGAACACAAGTGGACGGCGTGTTCAGGGACTCGGGATCTGTCGGTGTGTGGTGCGTTTGGGTGACAGGCGGTTTAGAGGATTCTGGAAACTTAACCTGACATCAGTTTCTGTTAAAGGGCTCGTATGACGCTTGTTTCTGATCGTTTCCTCGTCACAAACAGACCTGGAGTTGTGTTTTGTTTCATTCACACACGTTTAACACACAAACCTGCATCAGTCTGTGTCCTTCTTGTAAACTGAAAACTCTGTTCCACCTTGTGATGTCATGTGGTAATACTTAAAAGTGCTCCACTGTGTTTTTAAGCTCCATACACTTTCACTAGAATCATTTAGATCAGGGGTGTCAAACAGGCGGCCAGGGGTCCAGATCCGGCCCTCCAAGACCTTTAATCTGGCCCTCGGCTGATTTTCTATTAAAATATTTTAATTATATTTGAATTTTCTATTAAAATATTGGTAATTTTGTGCACAGTTTAGCATAGCAGCGTCTCCAGCGCCTCTGTGCGTGGCCCCTCCCACCAGAGCAACACAAATGAAGACTCGCCTCTTTCCAAACGCTCTTAAAGGACCATCGTTTTGACTGTCGACCGTGACACCCTCTTCAGCGAAATGTCAAAAATGAGAAAAGTGGACGCCGAGTGCATTTTCCAAGAAAAATAGACTAACTCCTATTTGTTCACAGAAGTGAATGTGAAACCTGTGTGCTTGTGTTGAAAATGCATTTTTCTTAAAGTTTCAGGTTGTTCATAATATTATAATATTTTGTAAAAGAAAGAGTTCATCAAATAAAAAAATCTTCTGTAACAGATTTGTGTTTCTCTGCACAAATATTTGGACTTATTGCTATTTTTGGGGTATATTTGCCATGAGATTTCTGATCCGGCCCCTTTGGGATCAAAGTAGTTTGGATACAGCCCCCGGACCAAATTGAGTTTGACCCCCCCTGCTTTAGATGATTTCAGAACTGGAGGGGCTGGAGCCTCCACGTCCTCTACAGCCCAGGCTGAAGGTGGACAGGGAGAGGAGCAGCCAGAGACTGTGGACACGGAACCCGAGGGAATCCGAGGGAGCCCGAGGGACAGAGTGACCAGTGAAGTGTCGCACAGGCACAGCAGGTCAGCAGGTAGCAGTGTTGTATAAAGTACTGGAAAATCAAACTCAAGTAAAAGTATAGGTACCCCTCCCAAAAATGACTTTGGTAAAAGTCGAAGTCACTGACTGAAATGTTACTTGAGTAAAAGTCTTAAAGTATCTGGAACTTCTTGTACTTAAGTATGACAAGTAATGTAAAAATAAATGTACTCAAGTAATGTAATTAAAAGTACAAGTAAAAGTATCAAGCAAAGGCAGTCTGAAGCTAACCCTCGCTTTGTTACTTAGATAGCACAAACACCAGCGCACATGTTAATGTTATTTTTTGTCCTTTTGACCTCGTGTGCCCTTTCTCATTCGTTACACTTCGCCTACAGCTATGCCTTCCCTTAAGCCGAAAAAGCTAGGTAGCCTGTTAGCTCCAACATCGTCAAATACGCTTTGTGTAACCGAAACAATGTCACACAAAGTTAATTTCTACATGTTATGCTCAAGGTTTCACAACGGTGTCTAGAATGTCCATGCTGTGGTTACTGAAATTGGAATACAGACGCTAACAATTTCATTAATCTAGAACTTACCTCCATGTGTTTCTTGTGGTTGGACGGGGAGTTTCTGTAAGATAGGATTTCCACGTTTCTTGGAAGGCACAAGAGGCACTTCATTCGATAGGACGAATCCTTCATATCAGCGTAAGAGAACATTGTGTTTAAGTACGGCCAGGGATGCTCATCGTCAGGTCCCCCTTCATTTGTAGCCGACGTGGATGCTGTCTCCTCTTCCATCAGGGATGTTGATTGATTAAACTAGCTGCATGAAACCAACAGGTGTAGGCTGATTGTCATGCGCAAGTAGCGAACAAGCCCAGGCACGTCCTGACTTCCTTGCAGTCAGTAGAGATTTTTTTGTAACGAGTAACTAAACGGCACATTGAAAATGTATCGGAGTAAAAGTATGCAATTAAATTTGGAAATGTAGTGAAGTAAAAGTATAAGTTATATTTTTTTTTAAAACTCAAGTAAAGTACAAAGTCTCCCAAAATGTACTTAAGTACAGTAGTGAAGTATTATTACTTTGTTACTATACAACACTGGCAGGTAGTAATGTTCGGATAATACCGGGACTTTTAGGTGATGGACAGGCAGGAAAATCGCTCACCTTTCGGCGAAATTTGCTGTTTTGAAGTGTGGAAGAAATTCTCAAGACCTCGTAGGAAAAATGCAGGCACTTTAATGTTGATCAGCAGAGGATACAGACATGATTCGTTCAGATGTCCTGTCGTCTCCTTGTCTTGGTACAGAACTGAGCTAAATTTAACCTACAGAGTAGTTAACCATTAACTCAAACTAGGACCCTTAGGTAATGAACTTATGCAAACAACGTGTCATGGTGGTACATAACATGGTAATAAAACACAGGCAAAGTCCAGTTTAAAAGACCACGTCTTCTAGGTTTTTTAACTGAATCAGCATAAATCAGCCATAGTTGTCGTAAACCTCAATGTATTTGTAACTATTGATTGATAACACAAGAACAGGACGTCAGCGACCTTTGACGTATTTCATAACAAAGATTATTTTCCTCACAGAAGCCAGAACAAATCACGTAGATTTGATGAGAAAACTTCCATCCATCCATCTTCTTCCACTGCTCCATTTCTGGGTCACGGGGGCAGCAGTCCAAGCAGATCTGCCGCCCACAACACAACGCACCAGCCCCCATGAATCCTCCCGTGGGTGGTGAGTCCACAGGAGGACGGCCCACGTCACAACTGGCCTTGATGTATCTTCTGTCATGGGGGCTACCGCATGGCAGACACTGGGGGCGAGGTGGGGTTAAGTGTCTTGCCCAAGGACACAACGCCAATCCCTGGATCAGTAGAGAAACGCTCTACCAAATGAGCTACTGCCGCCCCATTGAATGTGTAGTTACTGTGAGTTTGCTGCTGGTTTTGGGGATTTTTCCTTTAAATGTTGCGCCCTGGTTTCCCCTCGGCCAAGACGTAACAATAGTAAAATAATTCGCTTCGGGGAACACAAACATAAATTAGTCCATTGTGTTCCGCTAATTATGAGGGGCCAGTCTAAGACAAAAATGCCAGGGCCGTTTTTTTTGTTTGTTTGTTTTGTCCCAGTCCAGCCCTGAGAAACATGCGTTCTTACTCTGAGTGGGCTTGCGTCTCCACAAACCTGACTGTTATTGTTATTAACTGGAATTTCCCAGCTCTACTGAACAAAAGGTAAAAAGAGCTGTTAAAGGGATAGTGCGTTTTTTTTAATGTTAATCTGTATGAGTTTCCTTCTAAAAGTTACGTGTGTTGACACCGGCTTACCTCTGACACTCTCAGCTGATCCCGGTTCCGCTCGCTTTCTGGAGCCCAGGTAGGGAGGACCGGTAGCTTCTCTGGAACATGAAATAAAGCTTGTTTTTCTTCTCAAAACAAAACATTTGTCCGAAAGGTGATATATTTGCGTCCCAAACAATTGTCAACGAAACATCCAGCAGCGAACTTAGCAATCGCGTATTGTGTCTGCCGACTCATATCACTGCGCTCACGTTAGCGTATCACTTTTCAGACAAATGTTTTGTTTTGAGAAGAAAAACAAGCTTTATTTCATGTTCCAGGGAAGTTACCGGACCTCCCTACCTGGGCTCCAGAAAGTGAGCCGAACCGGGATCAGCTGAGAGTGTCAGAGGTAAGCCGGTGTCAACACACGTAACTTTTAGAAGGAAACCCATACAGATTAACATTTTTAAAAAAAACGCACTATCCCTTTAAGTCGAAAACTAGCCCTTCATGACGTCACAAGGTGGAGCGAAGCATTTTGAGCTTTCGAATGGAGACAAACTAATTATAAAGTGTTACTGAAACATGTGTGAATGAAACAAAACAACTGCAGGTTTTTGAGGAGGAAACTTCTAACATGGCTTAAACCTCACAAGAGTCAACTTTACAAAATATAGGAGAATAGTTTTTTCTGTCGTTTTGGTTACACTAAATGAAATGCATTGAGTTTTTGCCCACCATAGAAGTTAAAATGCCTCTCTCTCTGATCTGAACGGTTAGCCTGGGAATTCCCAGGCCGCTTCCGTTCGTTTCGAACTGGAAGGCGGCCTGGAAACTCGTCCAAGCGAGAGTCCCAGATTTAGGGCCCCAATCAGAGAGCGGGGGAGGGGTGGCAAGACGGTGACGCGTACCACATGACAAACGGAAGCTTGTAGTTTGAACTGACAACTGACATGATTGGCTATGGACTTACGTATACGCTCAATGATAGACATTCATAACGCCCAATAAACGGCCGTTGGCAATCGCTAACCACACCTCCGCTACGGGATTTTTCGAAGCGAGTTTCCAGACCCATATCTCACTTGTGATATGGTCAGGTGTTAACCAGACTACTGAACGGTCACTCCCTAAACCCCAGCACCTGCACCAATCCTGAATCAGCGCTAGTGCAGCCTGTGCAGCTCAGGGAGGGATTTCTGGAGGTTCCAAGCTTCACATGAGTCCTGTCCATAAATCAGGGGTGTCAAACATACGGCCCAGGGGCCAGATCCGGCCCTCCAAGACCTTTAATCTGGCTCTCGACTGATTTTCTATTAAAATATTGGTAATTTTCTGCACTTCTTTTCTGCACAGTTTAGCATCGCAGAGTCTCCGGTGCCTCTGTGCGTGGCCCCTCCCACCAGAGCAGCACAAATGCAGACTCGCCTTTTTTAAAGGACCATCGTTTTGACTGTCGACTATGACACCCTCATCAGCAAAATGTCCAAAATGAGAAAAGTGGACGCCGAGTGTAGGATTTTCCAAGAAAAATGGACTAATTCTTATTTGTTCACGGAGATGAATGGGAAACCTGTACGCTTGTGTTGAAATGGCATTTTTCTTCAAATAAAAAAAGACTTCTGTAATAGCTTTGTGTTTCTCTGCACAAATATTTGGACTTATTGCTATTTTTGGGGTACATATACCATGAGTTTTCTTTTGGGATCGAAGTAGGTTGGCTACGGCCCCCGGACCAAGATGAGTTTGACACCGCTGCCATAAACGGAGACAAACTTGGATGTGTCTCTCTCTGCAGGTTAAATCAGACCTATTCTGCAAACTTTTCAGAGCTTTTAACCATGTTATATTTGTTTCCTTCTCGTTGACAATCTGAAGTTGTATTTGGAGTGATTTGTGCGTTTGACTCATCTTTATTCTCCTGTATTCACGACGTCACCGCTCCTACAGCTCTGTACTTTGTTCTCCATTTTTATTTTCTTAATCGGTGATACAAGTAGGAAACCATAGCCACAGGAGGCGCCCACAGTATGCAGCGCTTAGTTGTGATGATTTACTTGTATATTTTATTTTACTTGTATATTACAGCTTTACTTGTATATATTGTTGTAAATTGAACCTATATTTTTAACTCTTCCCAGCCATTTTTATCTATTTATCTATTTTATTCTATTCTTATATACTGTGTCTATTGTGCATCTGTTGTTGGCTGCTTCAAACGACATCTCACTATATTTCGTATAGTCACAATAAAGACTTATTGTAACTATCTATCTAATGTTTACGGCCACGTCAGCTCCCACTGAACACCATAGCGTTCTTACACAGAAATCAGAGGACTTGTTTCTTTTAAGTTGTTTTAAATGAATATTGCAATTTAAAATATCCAATTTATAACACAATGACCCACAGATGTCACAGATTACAACTACAGAGCACACACAAGCAAAATATGTCTGCTTTTAGACCTAGAGTTGTGTGTTTGTTTGTTTTTTTAAACATATCTCCACCTACTTGAACTCTCCCCTTCTACTCTGAGAAGCAGTGGCCAATCAGAAATCCCTTCACATCCAGCAGAAACAGCAGCACCGTGGAATATTTCTGTACATTTCCACATGGACATGAAAAGTACAAACATTATAACAGCATAAATAGACTTCTTTGACTCCTCACTGAGTCTGTGTGAAGATTTTAAACGCTCTCATGTGACCAGGGCTGAACTGGGACAAAAAAACTGCTTTTTTAGGCTTAGACCGGCCCCTCATAATCAGCGGAGCACAACGGACTAATTTATGTTTGTGTTCCCCGAAGCAAAGTATTTTACTATTTATTATTATAACTTTATTTAAACCAGGGAATTCCCACTGAGATTAAAAACCTCTTTTTCAAGGGAGCCCAGCAAAAAAGACAATTACAAGACAATTAAAATGACATATAAATTAGTAAAAACAGATACAATACTATTGTTACGTCTTGGCCGAGGGGAAACCAGGGAGCAACATTTAAAGGAAAATTAACGTTTTTTTACAATCTGAGCCTTCTTTCGGCAATAAAACAAGTAGTTTTACTCACCCATAGCAGTTTGGTGTCAATTGGAGCAGTATCGCAGAACTTATGTTGAGCCGTTCTGTTCTACTAATGATCCCGTATCCGTTAGCGTGAGTGCTCGGGGCATTACTTTGCGGTGTCCAAATAACACAAACTTTAGCACTTTTCAAATCACAGAAGATCGCTGTGTCAGGGTAGACTTTCAGTGGATTCCAAAACGGCCTGAAACCCGATATCCAGCTATAGTTTCATTTGATGACGTCATCAGAGAGGACAGTGCGCATGCGTGAACTCAGCTGTTTTGTAAACACCGCTAGTCCGAAAGAAGCTAACACCGCTCTGAACTTTACTTTTCTGTTGCGATATTGGGTTTCAGGCCGTTTTGGAATCTACTAAAAGTCTACCCTGACACAGCGATCTTCTGTGATTTGAAAAGTGCTAAAGTTTGTGTTATTTGGACACCGCAAATCAGTGCCCCGAGCACTCACGCTAACGGATACGGGATCATTAGTAGAACAGAACGGCTCAACATAAGTTCTGCGATACTGCTCCAATTGACACCAAACTGCTATGGGTGAGTAAAACTACTTGTTTTAAGAATGCTCAGATTGTAAAAAAAAACGTTACTTTTCCTTTAAAGGAAAACTCCCAAAAACCACCAGGAAACTCACAGTAAATACACATTCAATGGTTTATTTAAAATGCATCTTGCACACAAGGTCAGGAGCACGTTGGCTGGCACCTCGGACCTGTGGAAACGAAGCGTCAAAAAAAAAAATCTACACAATTCATGTAGATCACCTGTTTTGGCTTCAAAACGGTGAATCTCGCCAAAAGGTGAGCGATTTTCATGCCTGTCCATCAACTAAAAGTCCTGGTATTATCCTAACATTATTACCTGCTGACCTGTGGGCCTGTGCGACACATCCCTTGTCACTCTGTCTCTCAGGTTCCTTCAGGTTCCCTCAGGTTCCCTCGGGTTCCCTCGGGTTCCCTTAGGTTCCCTGTCCACCTTCAGCCTGCAGAGGACGTGGAGGCTCCAGCCCTCCAGAGAATATGTCTGTTATTTTAGAACATTTTGCAGCGTCTATAGTGAGATTTTTTCATCTTTTAGCCCGTAACTTCTCCACACTCCCTTTCTGCCGCTTCTCCATGTTTCCACGCTCAACACTGAAACTAGCGGGGATCAGTGCAGAGAAAGGGGTGGGACCGCTCTCGTAAGCTTCTGTATGCTGATTGGTTTAGTCCACTGTTGGACCAATGGGACGCCTCCTCTAAATTGAGGGCCAGTCTCTAAGTCAAAAAAAAAACAAAACAGCATCAGCCCCAAGGACTGTCGGCCCACCGGGAAAATGCCTGGTATGCCTGATTACCAGTCCAGGCCTGGATGTGGCTATAGTGTGACTAAGGCTTATACTTTAATTGCCCTTGTAGAGGAATGAATCATGTGCGTTTCAGTCCCAGCATGTCCCCTGCGCTGCGTCAGAAGCAGTGGGTTCCCGCTGTCCGCTGAGAATGAACAGTGATTAGTGAGATTTGCTCAAGTGTAATGGAAAGCTAAAGAAATTAACCACCTTTTTTCGGTAAATGGTCTATATTGTCCGCAGTAATTGTTAATCCCCCGTAGCTGTGTTGTCGCAGTGCAATTCTTTTGATAAATGACTTTATCCAGAACACAAGTCCGAAAGTCTGATTGGTTTGCCACAGCGTTTCAAAGACAGAATCGAAAATATAAGAGTGACGGAGGTGGTCTGGACTTCAGTTTGACAGTTTAACAAGTCCAGAGCGGACTTGTGTAGAGAACTTTGGGGGTTTTGAGGTTTAAAGGTGCACTGCGTAACATTTTCCACCTGCTTGTCTCCATGGAAATCTTATTGCTTTGTCGAGAATGTTCCACAGTGTGGCAAGGGCATTATAGTTAACGAAAACAAGCGAAAAAACGAAAACTAAAATTGAAAAAAAAAATTTAGTTAAATTAAATAAATAAAAATGACAATTAAAAGAAAAAAACAATAACTAAAACTGTATCGTGCATTTACAAAACCAAATAAAACTAACTGAAATTATAGATAAACTAAAGCAGGACTAAACTAGAAATAAACCAGGACTAAACTAGGACTAAACCTGGACTAAACAAGGACTAAAGCAGAAGTAAACTAGGACTAAACTAGAACTAAACCAGGACTAAACAAGGAACTAAACAAAGACTAAAGCAGGACTAAACTAGAACTAAACAAGGACTAAACCAGGACTAAACAAGGACTAAACTAGGACTAAACAAGGACTAAAGCAGAAGTTAACTAGGACTAAACTAGAACTAAACCAGGACTAAACTAGGACTAAACCTGGACTAAACTAGGAAAAAACTAGAACTAAACAAGGACTGAAGAAGGACTAAACCAGGACTAAACTAGGACTAAACCTGGACTAAACTAGGACTAAACCAGGACTAAACCAGGACTAAAGCAGGACTAAACTAGGACTAAACTAGAACTAAACCAGGACTAAACCAGGACTAAACCAGGACAATTAAAAGGAAAAAACAATAACTGAAACTGTATTGTGTGTTTACAAAACTAACTAAAACTAACAGAAATTATAGATAATTTGCTCTTCGTTTTCATCTTTGTCAATTTATTTATTTAATTTAGATTGTTGTAGATTGTTGATTCTGTTTGTCAGTCCTTAATGTCGATTTTTCTCCTTTTTTACACGTAAGCGGTCACGTTTGTTTTTGACGGGAGAATGCATCGCTCTGATTGGCTAATCCACCCGTCAATCATGCCCTCTGAAATCCTAGAAATATACATTTGTACAATGTACAGCTCTGGAAAAAAATAAATAAAGAGACCACTGCAAAATGATCAGTTTTTCTGATTTTACTACTTATAGGTTTGTGTTTGGGCAAAAGGAACATTTTTGTTTGAGTCTATAAACTACTGACATTTCCCCCAAATTCCAAATAAAAATATTATCGTTTAGAGCATTTATTTGCAGAAAATGACAAATGGTCAAAATAACAAAAAAGATACATGTTTTCAGACCTCAAACAATGCAAAGAAACAAGATCAAATTCATTTTAAAACAACATAATACTAATGTTTACACTTAAGAAGAGTTCAGAAATCAATATTTGGCGCAATAACCCTTATTTTTAATCACAGCTTTCATGCGTCTTGGCTCTCCACAAGTCTTTCACATTGTTCTTGGGTGACTTTATTCCACTCCTGGTGCAAGAACTGAAGTAGCTCAGCTTTGTGTTTGTGTTGGAATTCAACAGACGCTGGAATGGAATGGCTGTAATACATGTAGAGATGCTGATTTCAGGACAAAATGCAGTGGTCTCTTATGACTTTTTTCCAGAGCTGTATGTTTAATGTACTATGGAACATTCCATGCCAAGCAAGAACATCTCCATAGAGGCAAGAAGGTACTCCACCAGTGTGAGTTTAAATAAGTTATTGAGCATTTTGAGCACCTGGAAGCCAAATCCCACACTTACTATATCAAATTATGACGTGGATAATTCTGTTTTATGGTTTGGTTTCAATATTATAACCCTTTCTTGCATTGTAACCACATATGTTGCCTAAGTTTAAGTGGGTCAACTGAAGGGAAAACAGACATTTTCACCCCTAAAAGCATGCTGGCCACATACATGCAGCCCTGTAGTTGCTGCTAGATGACCCTGTGATATCCTGTTGCAGAATCAAGATGGCAGCCCCCAGTGGAAGCAGGAGAGTTTGACTTTCCCACTTGTCAAGTGCAATAATTTCTCCATGGAGAAGAAAAAGAAGGGAAAATCATTTTAATCATTTTAGTAAAATCTTGTTTTAGAACATGTAGAAATAGTATGTGTATATATATATATATATATATATATGCACTAAATATTATATATAATATAATAACAATCTCTATCTGTTTGAATTGGCTAAACAACCAAACACTGAAAGTTGACAAAATTGTTGGTGAAGTTCACAGAATGTCAGAGTTACTTCAGGGAACAATATAGGAACAGGGAACAACATTTCTGACATTGTGACACCATACATTAGCTGCATGGTGGCAACATATGTGACACCCTTAAAACTCCCAATTTAGGAACTTTATTTGGAAAAAAAAAGTATGGGGTATGTCTAATAATGTAAAATGGTTTATCATCTTTATTGACCCTTCAGAATGTGTTATTGTGACAGGGGCTGACTCTATTGACGTTTATCTGAGTTACCAAGATGTGAAAGTCATTTATTATAGACTAATGAAAAGAAACAAAAAAAAACATGTACTCTTTTAAAGTACAGTATGTAACTTTCTTTTGAAGACATCACCTGCATGATTCCAAGGAAACGGAAAGTTAAAACCAGACTTTGAATCATTCTCCACGGAGATAAACACAGGTCCTCCTCCAGACCTCATGAGAGTCAGTGTTTTGGAGTCTGCTCAGTGCACTTGGCTCACTCCAGACTGATGCGTGTCACTCAGAATAGAGTTCCACATATTATCAGTCTGTGCTGACAGTCGCTCAAGCCGTCAGGGCCTATCGGGACGTTCAAACCAGAACACGTCTTTCCCTCCACAAATTCACAAAGTGCTTCCCTCTGCACATCAATCACAAGCTAAATCGTCTGGATTGCTGCTAAAAAGTACTCCTCTTGATGTTGCCGTGTTTGTTTTGGTTGGTGAGGCGCTTCATCCTCTGCTCTGTGACAGCACTACGCTACATTACAGTTCAGATCTGTGGAGAGTCGTCCCTATTTACAGAAGTATTAGGCTGCGTCCCATTTCTCCGTCTTACCCCTTCGTCTTACCCCTACCACTTGGTTTTGCGCGTTCATGTGAGGGCAAGGGGTGTCCCGATTCTAATTTTGATCAAGAGCTCGGGCCACGACCTCAAGCTACATACCCCTTGAAACGAAGTAAGCTCTCGACCAGGGTACGCCTACAAGCTCAGGCAGGTTTTGGGATCAGGATGGCAGCGTCACATCGACCAGCCAAGGAGTCTCATAAATGTATTCTCAGCAGTTGTAATTATCGATTAACAGTTTAGCAGGTTTACAATTATGACGCTTATGTTCTACGTTACATTTAGTGAACTGTTGTTGCGGTTTTAATTGTAGTGACGTCTGTTTAGCCGACGTTATCGTTTTCATCGAACTTTCATGTATAATCAAGGTAGTTTTTTTGTCGAGCTGAGGTACCGATAATCCTTGACATTTGTTTACGGTTGTTTGCGTCAATTATTGTCGCCTCTGTAGACGTAGCAGCTCAGATAGAGGCGAGGGATGATGACGCAAACGGTAAACGAGTGGTGTCCCATTTCTTAGGGGAACATTCGTACCCCGAGCCCTCTCAGATCGATAGCGAGGGGCAAAACAAAGACGTAGGTAAAGGGGTAAGACAAAGGGGTAAGACAGAGCAATAGAAACACCTGTAATGAATAAATCCTAGAACTATAGGTATATGTATAATGTCGTACCATGGAACATTCCAGGACAAGCAAGAACATCTCCTTGATGATTCTCTTGATGTTGCGCTTCATCTTCTGCTCATCTTCTGATCGGTCCAGACTCCAGCCCAAAAAGTGTCCAGGCCAAAAAGTGTCCAGGCCCTTTTGCGGCAGGAGACTCTTGTGAGTTTGTGAATTCATAAATATTGCCAGGACGCATCTGGCTGGGAAAGGTTACACTGAGAGTAAGGACACAAGATCTAAACCAGGATTGTGGTCAGAAGTACCTGGCTGTCCCATTCTCCAGATCTGAACCAGGATTTGTTCTGGATCAAGCTGGAGTATTGGTCAACATTACAATGAGGGCAGCCATTTAGAAGAAGCACAGTGTCTCTATCCACTCCCTCTGTCGAGAATGTGCCACAGTGTAGCAAGGTTATTATAGTTAATGAAAACGAACGAAAAAACCAAAACTAAAATTTAAAAAACATTTTAGTTAACTGAAATAAATAAAAACGACAAAAGAAAAAAAACAATAACTAATTGAAATTGTATTGTGTGTTTACAAAACTAACTAAAACTAACTGAAATTATAGATAAACTAAAGCAGGACTAAACCTGGACTAAACCAGGACTAAACTAGCACTTAACAAGGACTAAACCAGGACTAAACCAGGACTAAACTAGAACTAAATCAGGACTAAACTAGGACTAAACTAGAATTTAACAAGGACTAAACAAGAACTAGACCTGGAGTAAACAAGAAGTAAACCAGGACTAAACTAGAACTAAACCAGGACTAAACCAGGACTAAACCAGGACTAAAGTAGAACTAAACAAGGACTAAACTAGGACTAAACTAGGACTAAACCAGGACTAAACTAGAACTAAATCAGGACTAAACTAGGACTAAACTAGAATTTAACCAGGACTAAACTAGGACTAAACAAGGACTAAAGCAGGACTAAACTAGGACTAAACCAGGACTAAACCAGGACTAAACTAGGACTAAACAAGGACTAAAGCAGGACTAAACTAGGACTAAACAAGGACTAAACCAGGACTAAACTAGGACTAAACAAGGACTAAACTAGAACTAAATCAGGACTAAACTAGGACTAAACTAGAATTTAACAAGGACTAAACTAGGACTAAACAAGGACTAAAGCAGGACTAAACTAGGACTAAACCAGGACTAAACCAGGACTAAACTAGGACTAAACAAGGACTAAAGCAGGACTAAACTAGGACTAAACCAGGACTAAACCAGGACTAAACTAGGACTAAACAAGGACTAAAGCAGGACTAAACTAGGACTAAACAAGGACTAAACCAGGACTAAACTAGGACTAAACAAGGACTAAACCAGGACTAAACTAGGACTAAACAAGGACTAAAGCAGGACTAAACTAGGAATGACTTTGATCCATACATCTGTAGTCGCTAACTGCTGAGGGACCACATGCTAACATCCTCCATCTTTAAATACATACCTCCTGCTGCTAGCTTCCACTCAGATACACATCCAGCGTTTATCCTGATTGGACCCGGACTTGCCGTGGCGGAGATTGCCTTTAGAACGATCACACGTCTCTATCTGCACCCCGCTGCGTTTGTCTTAGTGCGGAGGAGACGTTAGCTTATTAGCTTCCATAAACATTCTATAGCCCCACTTTGCCTAGAACTGCAAATAAGAATACAAAATTAGCTGCACTGCCCGAAGGCTAACCAAGGCTAACTGGCGAATTTAATTAAGTATTTCTGGTTCAGTAAAATCATTCTGAGTGAGGGCATTTAAGTTGGTGATGTAGACAGACTAATGATAAAATGTTACTCAAACATGTGCGAACGAAACAAAACACAACTCCACGTCTGTTTTTGAGGAGGTAACAACACAAGATGTAGCTAAAAGTGTCAATTTAGCATAATATATAGAACCTTAAGACTAAGTTTTCACCTCAAAAACTTAACAAAAAGTACTATTTGATTGAAGTCATCCAAGTTTGAGCAATTAGAACTCATTTACTAACAACGTGGTAAAAATGGTGTGTATTTGGGTGTATGGTAAAAGAAGAAATTCAATTTGTCAACTGGACAAAGTTTATTTGGTTGAAGACGTTTCACAGCTCATCCAAGCTGCTTCTTCAGTTCTGGCTCGAGTGCTGGTGGACACTACTTATATCTAGCTGCAGGGAGGAGATAACTACAATGAAATTACTATGAAACTATCCCACCTCTTTGTTTTCAGTTTCTGTCTGTCTGTCTTGTTTAGCATACCCATTCAGGACCATAATGGGTGTTTTCACACCTCTGGACCTGACCTGCTGCCCTATTGTTTTCTTTGTTTGTTTTGATTTAGGTTTGAAGATAGAGTTATATATAGGAGACAAATTGTGTCTGACCCCTCCATTCCTGTTAGCCTCTTTAACTCCCCTCTCAAACCAGTTCTTGTCCCTGGCTAAGATCTGTCCCTCACTGTCCTCAAAGGAGTGGCCCGTGGCTTCTAAGTGGAGGTATGAAAACACCCATTATTGCACTGAATGGGTATGCTCAACAAGACCCCAGACAGAAACTGAAAACAAAGAGGTGGGATAGTTTCATAGTAATTTCATTGTAGTTAGCTCCTCCCTTCAGGCAGATATAAGCAGTGTCCATCAGCACTCTAACCAGAACTGATGAAGTAGCTTGGATGAGCTGCGAAACGTCTTCGACCAAATAAACTTTGTCCAGTTGACAAATTGAATTTCTCCTTTTACCATGGATTCTACCTGGACGACTGAGGGATTCTTCACATATTTGGGCGTATATTTTTGCATACAGGAAACATAGGGTGACCACCGGCATGAAAATTAGGACACTTAGGCCCAAAAGAGAGGACAAAGGCCCAAAAGTGAGGACAATATTGGAACTGGGGGAAGGGCAACCACAAAGCACAACAAAATGGCAAAAAAACATTATTATTATTATTATTATTATTATTATTATTATTATTATTATTATTATTATTATTATTATTATTATACTCATTTTGTCATCTGTTGTGTTGTTTGTTGGTGGGGCAAAAAAAAAAAAACATTAAAGAAGCGAACATTCTCCTTGTGGTGTTCTGTGTTTGCGAGTCGCACAAACGCACCTTTACCTCGGCTGCTCACATCGGGGTGAATACGGCGGAGTTTACAGAAGGCATAGTATTCTCCTTCGGGGCTCTTGCTGGCAAAGCACATTTGAAGGATGCCTTCCTTTTTGGCTTTTCCTTTTGTTCAACAGCAGACAGTTTCAAATGTTGCTATCGCAGCATCGCAGGGGCAGTATAGGCGGGGATTTGTAGTGATGCAGCAGCAACGGTGGAAGCCGAGGGTTTGAAATGAGGACAAAATGTCAAAAATGAGGACGCATAACAGAGGTCCGGACAGAAGGCTCTAAAACCGGCCGAAATCCAAACGAATGATAGACGGCGCATCGTCTTTATCACCCCGTGTGCAGACCTCCAATCCTGCCAGAAGGATTGTAGAAAATGAAATTTGAACCACAACATCCATCCATTTTCTTCCGCTTTTCCGTAGTTCAGGTCGTGGGGAAAGCAGTCCAAACAGATCTGCCGCCCAGATCACACAATGCACCGGAATTTGATGTACTTCTGTCATGGGGGTTACCAGTGTACGCAGACACTGGGGGTGAGGTGGGTTAAGTATCTTGCCCAAGGACACAATGGCAGCATTCATCTGTGGGAGCTGGGATTGTACCGCTAACCTGTGGGTCAGTGGATCTGACCGCTCAACCAACTGAGCTACTGCCGCCCCATGAACCATAACAATATCGTACATTTGTTATTTAATCATGAATAAACATGTTATGGCATTACTGAATGAATTACATTTTCAAATCACTGTAAGAGCTAAAGTCCTACATGAGATAAGTGTGAGAACAACAGTGGGACTATAGAGTGTTTTCACTGACTCAAAATATCTGACCTTGACCCGGATGTGCGGTCATGTTGGAGATATCGCTCACTCAAAGTAAACACACTTATAAAACAACCGTGCAGAAAAAAATCTAAATTTCGTGATGAACCTTCCACATCGGAATCCAAAACTTCTGATCCAGTCGACCAGTTGTACAGAGATAAGTTGGATGCCAAAGAAAAGCAGCGTTATATGAACAAACTCAAATTAATTGGGCGAGAAGATCCATATGAGATGGATTCAAGTTTGTTCAGTGACGGCGGCAATTTGTCGATTCTGCTGCTCTAAGAGATCCCGACATTGTCAACGACCTGGTCTTCTCCCCAAGCCCTGATACAGCACAAGACCTTCAGAGCTCTAAAGGTCTGGAGGCAGTTTGTTTGTGGCTCGTATGAGAGCGCAAAGTGCGGAAAATTGGAGACAAGCGTATTGTGATGGCAAAGGTCAGCATACAGTCATACCTCACCTTACGAAAGACCCAAATAACGAATAATCCAAGTTACAAAACGCCTTTACGTAAAATTTCCGTCTCTGAATACGAAAGAAAATTCAAGTTACAAAGCACGAAATCTCAAAAATTCAAATAACGCGCGCTCGGCTTCGCAGCCGCCCGAATCCCCCGAAACGTAAATACACTTGTAAATACACTCTCCAACAGGGTTTAGGAGGGTATTGGGGGCCTTGGAACGAATCAGGCCTTTTATATTGCGACTCTACTTACGAAAAAAATCACGGTACGGAACCACTTCTGGAACGAATTAATTTCGTAAGGTGAGGTATGACTGTACTTGTATTACATGCATAATGTGTTTAAGTACAAGTATATCGCTTTTTATTATTCACGTTTTGCAAAGATTAAAATATGAACATCGTCTTTCCGCCTCTGTCACCTCCTTTCCTTTGATAATCGCTCCGTCTGTTCACCCTGGTTTAGTCCTGGTTCAGTCCTGGTTTAGTCCTGGTTTACACCTGGTATAGTCCTGGTTTAGTCCTGGTTTAGTCCTGGTATAGTCCTGGTTTAGTCCTGGTTTAGTTCTGGTTTAGTCCTGGTTTAGACCTGGTTTAGTCCTGGTTTAGTCCTGGTTTAGTCCTGGTTTAGTTCTGGTTTAGTCCTGGTTTAGACCTGATTTAGTCCTGGTTTAGTCCTGGTTTAGTCCTGGTTTAGACCTGGTTTAGTCCTGGTTTAGTCCTGGTTTAGACCTGGTTTAGACCTGGTTTAGTCCTGGTTTAGTCCTGGTTTAAACCTGGTTTAGTCCTGGTTTAGTCCTGGTTTAGACCTGGTTTAGACCTGGTCTAGTCCTGGTTTAGTCCTGGTTGGTCACTACTTTAGGTGAACGATAGAACTGCAGGTGTTTTTCTCTGTTCGATCTATTGTGACGCCGAGGACCTGACAATATTTGACCATTTTGCTTTTTTTTTTTTAAACTTAGCAGCATAAGTGCAATGTTTGTTTTGTTTCGAATATCTCCAACATGGCCGACTTCCGGGTTATGACGTCAAGTGAAGAAACACTACCGATCCAAACCCAGACCCTGAACCAGCGGAGAGCAGCTCTGCTTTAGGCTGGGCTCAGATGAGGTGGAGCGGGGAGTGGTGCTGGTGCCTCTGTCTGAGAAGCACTTCCCTCCGAGAAAAAACAAGTCCACAGAAGATGGACCGGATCAAACCTGAGCTTCTGTTTGGATCTTTGCTCCAACTCTGAACCAGCAGCTCCCTCTGGGCATGGAGAAAAGAACAGCCGACCCGCGGTTACATTCTGCTATTCCGACATGCCGACATTTAGACATTGACGTCTAATTGTTGAACTAGTGTCCCATTACCGACTTTTTTTTTTCTTCTTTCATTATTGAAGTAGCGGCATAAACATCATTTTTCAAGCATCTCACTACTTCGACTTTTTCGGCGTAGCGGCACTTTACTATTTTTCAAACGTTCCGCTTTTCTGACATGAATAATATTAATGTGATAGCCTGTTATACTTCGCACTCCCATATATCATAAGATGCTCGGGCCGGTGGAAAATGCTTGATCAGAAAATACTTCGGCCACATGGGATATCAGACAGTGGGAAAATGTCCTGACTGATACTCGGGGGAAACAGTCATGCATTTTAAAAAAAGACCACAGGCCGGCCTTCGGGAAAATATCCAATCTAAAACAGAGGCTGCATGGGCCCTTGGTGCTTCATTCATTCCGTCATGTAGGTTATCTCCGGAGAACACTGTACCGCCTAAATAAATAACCGATCAAGTTCATTGCGCCAGCTCAGTGAGGTGACACTCTTGCAGCCCAAGACACACACCTACATATGATGATGAAATTTGACTGACACATTAGGCCCCTAAAAAAATGACGTGTTGGAATAGCGATACTAAAACGTGGAAAACCGACACGTTGGAATAAAGCAGTGCTTCTCAATTATTTTCTGTGACGCCCCCCCTAGGAAGAAGAAAATATTTCACGCCCCCCTTCCTGCGCGCGACTATAAATAGTATTATTTGTCTAGAAAATTGTTATTAGAACACCATTGTATCCTTTTATTAACATTATAAACAAAAAAAAGAAAGAAACTTACAACAAAGACTGCACTGAGGACTCAAATATTAATGTGTTTTTAATGCAGCTTTGTGCACATTTGTTTACGTTTTACAGAAATGAAACTTAAAACCACCTCATTTGCATTAGCTAAAAGCATTGAAAAAATACGCTCTCTCCTTGTGCCACTGATGCGTCAGCTTCTGTCGGACTAAAGGACACGACTCAGTGGAATATACGTGTTTTTTCTGTGACAGAGGATGTTTTGTTAATGGTGAGACTGTGCGTAAATCGCATGTGAGAACGCCACTGCCACCACTACTGTTGTTGATGTGCAATTACACTTAGTTCTAGTACAGTACAGCAAAAAAACATGTTTCCCAGGGTCATACGTGCCCCCCCCCTGGCATCACGCCACGCCCCCCCAGGGGGGCCCGCCCCACTATTTGAGAAGCACTGGAATAAAGGCATGTAATGAAGGGATGTCGGAATAGTGAGGGACACTGGACAAACAGCTCTCCATCAGGGACACTCCTGCTCACCCACTGCACCAGACCATAGAGAGGGGTGGGCAATTATTTTTCCCCAGGGGCCAAATGAGAAGCAGAAAACATTGTGGAGGGCCAAAAGTTTGAAGTCTACTCTGGTTATTCATTTTATTTTTACGTTGAAATTAGTAAATGGCATTGTTTACAGAAGCTGGTAAGTTCTGTGTGATTATTAAGTAATGAGAGAGTGAGGTTTTACAAAAACTGAATTTATTCAGTCAAATAAAAAACAATGGTAAACGTGAAAAATGTGTAACTCTTTTTCAGTCACATTAACCCCACAATGTTTTCTGAGTTTAACTTTCTTAACTTTGTATTAAGACACCACAATGTCTTTGTTTGCCAAATAATATAATACAAGAACTAAAACCGGACTGAAACAGGACTAAAACTGGACTAAAACTGGACTGAACTAGGACTAAAACAGGACTAAAACAGGACTAAAACTGGACTGAACCAGATCTAAAACAGGACTAAGATAGGACTGAAACAGGACTAAAACTGGACTGAAACAGGACTAAAACTGGACTGAAACAGGACTAAAACTGGACTGAAACAGGACTAAGATAGGACTGAAACAGGACTAAAACTGGACTAAAACTGGACTAAACTAGGACTAAAACAGGACTCAAACTGGACTGAACCAGAACTAAAACAGGACTAAGATAGGACTGAAACGGGACTAAAACTGGACTAAAACTGGACTGAACTAGGACTAAAACAGGACTAAAACAGGACTAAAACAGGACTAAAACTGGACTAAAACTGGACTGAACTAGGACTAAAACAGGACTAAGATAGGACTGAAACAGGACTAAAACAGGACTAAAACTGGACTAAAACTGGACTGAACTAGGACTAAAACAGGACTAAAACAGGACTAAAACAGGACTAAAACTGGACTGAACCGGATCTAAAACAGGACTAAGATAGGACTGAAACAGGACTAAAACTGGACTGAAACAGGACTAAAACTGGACTGAAACAGGACTAAGATAGGACTGAAACAGGACTAAAACTGGACTAAAACTGGACTAAACTAGGACTAAAACAGGACTCAAACTGGACTGAACCAGAACTAAAACAGGACTAAGATAGGACTGAAACAGGACTAAAACTGGACTAAAACTGGACTGAACTAGGACTAAAACAGGACTAAAACAGGACTAAAACTGGACTGAAACAGGACTAAAACTGGACTGAAACAGGACTAAAACTGGACTGAAACAGGACTAAGATAGGACTAAGATAGGACTGAAACAGGACTAAAACTGGACTGAAACAGGACTAAAACTGGACTGAAACAGGACTAAAACTGGACTGAAACAGGACTAAAACTGGACTGAAACAGGACTAAAACTGGACTGAAACAGGACTAAGATAGGACTGAAACAGGACTAAAACTGGACTAAAACTGGACTGAAACAGGACTAAAACTGGACTGAAACAGGACTAAAACTGGACTGAAACAGGACTAAGATAGGACTAAGATAGGACTGAAACAGGACTAAAACTGGACTGAAACAGGACTAAAACTGGACTGAAACAGGACTAAAACTGGACTGAAACAGGACTAAAACTGGACTGAAACAGGACTAAGATAGGACTGAAACAGGACTAAAACTGGACTAAAACTGGACTAAACAAGGACTAAAACAGGACTCAAACTGGACTGAACCAGAACTAAAACAGGACTAAGATAGGACTAAGATAGGACTGAAACAGGACTAAAACTGGACTGAAACAGGACTAAAACTGGTCTGAACCAGGACTAAAACCAGACTGAACTAGGACTAAAACAGGACTAAGACAGGACTGAACTAGGACTAAAACCAGACTAAAACCAGACTGAACCAGGACTAAAACTGGACTGAACCAGAACTAAAACCAGACTAAAACCAGACTGAACCAGGACTAAAACTGGACTGAACCAGAACTAAAACAGGACTAAGACAGGCCAAAATAAACACGCCAAATAATATAATACAAGATGTCACAACATTTTTGTCCAACTGCCAAACTGTGTAGAAAAAAAGTCAAAGTTACCATGTTTAGTGTTTTTTTTCTTGATCAGTGAGAGAAATCTCGCCTCTGTTGAGCTTTAACAAGTTCATCAAAGTCAGGTTCATGTTTGAGGTGGAGATGTGAAGCTCGGACACATGATCATCAGTACAAATGCATTATGTACAATTTTGAAAGTAGGTTTTATTTTCTTAATTCCAGGCAACCTTTCGAGGGCCGGTCAGAGTCAGCTCGCCGGGCCTTGAAATGCCCAGGTCTATGTCCATAGAGGGACAGAGGAGATAATACTCCCTACAACTGTACATAACTGTGATTGGATATTTTTATTTGATATTCTATTACTTATTTTTCATGATTTGTACATATACACTTATTATTTTTTATCTTTGTAATTATGTCTCATTTGACACCGTCTATTGCTAACTTTTTTGCTATTCCGTCTATTTTTTGTTACCCTCTGTTATATATTATATTATGATTCTTGAGCTACTGTATCCAAATAATTTTCCTTGTGGATCAGTAAAGTTTGTCTAAGTCCAGGTGGCGGACCCCTCAACCTGCCTGGACCTATTGTCACTGTGCTCTGGTCTCACTTTCCCCACACAGAACCAGCAAAAACATCGCTTTACGCTTAAAGGAATGACCTCGTGATGTTAACGGGATGTGTTAAAAAAAAAAAAAAAGTCTTGTTTTGGCTGTACACCAGATATACGGGCTGATTTTGCCGTGTGGAAGTCTGGTAAATGAGGGTCACTGTTCTGAACTGATTCTGATTCTGAACTATCCCCATGTCTAAGTATTTTAAGTACCGTAATTTCTGGACTATTGAGCGCACCTGAATATAAGCCACATCAGTTAAATTTTCAAAAAAAAAAATTCATATCCTCCTGGGACCTGAAGAAAAAAAGTATTATTATTATTATTATCATTAATTATTATTATTAATTATTATTATTATTATCATTATCATTATTATTATTATTATTATTATTATTATTATTATTTTCTCTTTGGAGGTTAGCATTTACATTTTGTTAATTTTATTTTTATTCATAATGTTGTAACATGTCCTCTGTAGTGGACGTTGGGCACATTTTGGTGTTAAATCCATGTGAAGTTAACAACCTCACAAAAACATTTTTTTTTTGATGATCATCCCTGACAAGCTTCTACAGTTGCCTCAAAATGTTCTTAGACTCCCTTTTATTTATTTATTTATTTATTTATTTATTTATTGATTTATTTATTATATATTATGTATTATTTATTTATTATTTATTTGAGTATTTATTTACATATTTATTTATTTTTATTTTTTTATGTATAATTTATTTATAATTTATTTATTTATATATTTATTATTATTATTATTATTATTATTATTATTATTATTATTATTATTATTATTACTATTATTATTATTATTATTATTATTTTACATTTTTAGATTTTTATTTTTTTTAATCATAGTGCAGCCACAAACTAAAGTCTCAAAACAATTCAAAGATCGACTGGTTAACTCGATGTCCACTATAAAGGACACAAATGAATGGGCGGGTCTCAGGCCGTGCCTGTCTATAAGCCGCAGGTGTCCACGTCTTCAAGAAGTTTTAAAGTTCGGAGCATCTGCTTTTATTGCCTCTGAAGCTTTTGTCGTCTTTTTGCTTAGAGTCAGTTCGTCACGCTGCCGTCGCCAGCGTCTCACCATCGACTCATCGATGCCAAGCTCACGTGCAGCAGCTCGATTTCCTTCTTCGACAGACAGATTGATTGCCTTTAACTTAAAATCTGCATCATGAGCATTTCTTTGTGTGTTTTTCATGAGGAGGGTGTGTGCATGAAGCGCAAAATAACTGTTCAAAATCAAACGAGCATCTTCCTCGGCGCGTCGTCTCTTCGCCCGTCTGTCTCGCTCTCTTACACCGTCACTTCTCACTCTACTGCGCATGTCTCCTGCAGAAAGAGCCGCTGTCCTGTCTGGGATCATGTCGGTATCTGGGATCATGTCCGTGTCTGGGATCATGTCTGGGATCATGTCGGTGTCTGGGATCATGTCGGTGTCTGGGATCATGTCTGGGATCATGTCGGTGTCTGGGATCATGTCGGTGTCTGGGATCATGTCTGGGATCATGTCGGTATCTGGGATCATGTCCGTGTCTGGGATCATGTCTGGGATCATGTCGGTATCTGGGATCATGTCGGTATCTGGGATCATGTCTGGGATCATGTCGGTATCTGGGATCATGTCCGTGTCTGGGATCATGTCTGGGATCATGTCGGTGTCTGGGATCATGTCGGTATCTGGGATCATGTCTGGGATCATGTCGGTGTCTGGGATCATGTCTGGGATCATGTTGGTGTCTCTGGGATCATGTCGGTATCTGGGATCCTGTCGGTGTCTGGGATCATGTTGGTGTCTCTGGGATCATGTCGGTGTCTGGGATCATGTCCGTGTCTGGGATCATGTCGGTGTCTGGGATCATGTCCGTGTCTGGGATCATGTCCGTGTCTGGGATCATGTCGGTATCTGGGATCATGTCTGGGATCATGTCGGTGTCTGGGATCATGTCTGGGATCATGTCGGTGTCTGGGATCATGTCGGTGTCTGGGATCATGTCGGTGTCTGGGATCATGTCTGGGATCATGTCTGGGATTATGTCGGTATCTGGGATCATGTCTGGGATCTTGTCGGTATCTGGGATCGTGTCGGTATCTGGAATCATGTTGGTGTCTGGGATCATGTCGGTGTCTGGGATCATGTCTGGGATCATGTCTGGGATCTTGTCGGAGTCTGGGATCATGTCGGTATCTGGGATCATGTCTGGGATCATGTCGGTATCTGGAATCATGTTGGTGTCTGGGATCATGTCGGTGTCTGGGATCATGTCTGGGATCATGTCTGGGATCATGTCGGTATCTGGGATCATGTCGGTATCTGGGATCTTGTCGGTATCTGGGATCATGTCGGTGTCTGGGATCATGTCGGTATCTGGGATCATGTCGGTATCTGGGATCCTGTCAGTGTCTGGGATCATGTCGGTATCTGGGATCATGTCGGTATCTGGGATCTTGTCGGTATCTGGGATCATGTCGGTATCTGGGATCATGTCTGGGATCATGTCGGTATCTGGGATCATGTCGGTATCTGGGATCATGTCCATGTCTGGGATCATGTTGGTGTCTCGTAGGATTTCAGCAGATTTCAGTCTCTCTCGGGGGGCGGGGATAGTTGTATCGATCAGGTATGAGTGGATTTCCGGCTACTGAAGACGACGAGACGTTTCTTCTCGTCATTTATGCACTCACTGTCATTTAATGCATACGGGTCTTTAAGACGTGTCCCAATCACTAATGTTTAACATCCTAACTTATTTTATCACATGGCGATAAAAGAAAAAAGTAGCATCTTATAGTCCACAAATTATGGTATTTAAAGTCAGGAAGTGTTTTCAGATCCACCCTCCCTCTGGACCATAGACGCGTTTTTGGACTTTTCTTTTCAACATACATCAGTCCGCCTGATCCAAGCACTCAGACAGACACAACACAAACGTTTACATTATTTGAACTTAAAAAATGTGAAGTTAAACAAATGTATTCAAATGTGAACGACATGTATTCTGGTCACACCTTCAGAGAAAATAACTTATTTTGCATCCACACTCCCCGAGACCTGGACTTTGAGTTAAAGCGACGTAGTAAGCAACTTTTTTTCTTGATAATGGGTAAATATGTAGTCCCCAATAGACTACATATTGTAAAAGAATCACAATCCGTTTCTCTTTCTGCATCTAAATATAAAAGTTGTGTACGCGCGTCAGAGGAACAGCCTGGTATGTCACTGTGTTCTACTTCAGGTGACAGTGGATTGGATGTGTCGGTGCAGGATTGTGTATTTTCACTTATTTATTGATTTTTGTGCTGCCGACATTCTAAAAGTAAAAAAAAGAAAAGAAATATTGGAACTTTTTAAATTGTATGTTTCCTTGCCGGGGATCCAGAATATACATTTCTCTACCTCTGCAGTGACGTCATGGGAGTTCTACGTGTTTCTCTGTTGGCGGAATGTTCAGCAGTTACCATGGTGACACAATGCACATATTAAAAAAAAACCTTTTAAGACAGTCTGAAAACACAAAATCGTTTGAAACGGCACATTTTCAGGAGCCTGTGATCAGTACCAGTGTCTGTGGTCCTGTTTTGGTGTTTGATTTTCAACCAAAAGGTGAAAGTGACTGAAAAACTGTTACTGTAGCTGTAATTTTCCAGCTGTAATTCTTACCGGCTGGTTAGCTCAACTGGTAAGTCACTGACTTTCCCCCCGGGGGTTGTGGGTTCAAATACCCCGGGCAATGAGCTAACCAGTGTGGGTCCTTGGGCAAGACCCTTCACAGTACTGCCACGCGGGCGCGGAAAAAGATGGCTGCTCACTGCTCCTGAAAAGGATGGGTCAAATGCAGAAGTCAAATTTCTCCCATGTGTCATTGTGTGTGAGACCAATAAAGGCTTAATCTAATCATTTTATGGTAAAAGGAATTCAATTTGTCAACTGGACAAAGTTTATTTGGTCGAAGACGTTTCGCCGCTCATCCAAGCTACTTTGTCAGTTCTGGCTAGAGTGCTGGTGGACACTGCTTATAACTGGCTGCAGGGAGGAGATAACTACACTGAAATTACTCTGAAACTATCCCAACTCTTTGTTTTCAGTTTCTGTCTGGGGTCTTGTTTAGCATACCCATTCAGTACCATAATGGGTGTTTTCACACCTCTGGACCTGACCTGGCTAGTCCTATTGTTTTCTTTGTCTGTTTTGATTTAGGTTTGAGAATGGAATTATATATGGGAGACAAATTGTGTCTGACCCCTCCATTCCTGTAATTTTATGAGTGAGAGACTTGTTCAACAGCAAACCTCAGCTCACCTGTTGTAGTTCCATTCAAGTAATTTTTTTCTGGTCAGAATGAGTTAAAACAAAGCTCAGAATGAACTTGAGTAACAGAGCCTACAAGTTAGCACCACACCCCAAAGTATATATTCTTCACGAACATAAGTAAGTTAAGGCTGCGTCCCAACACTCTGTCTTACCCCTTCGTCTTACCCCTACCCCTTGGTTTTGCGCGTTCATGTGAGGGCAAGGGGTGTACCGATTCTAATTTTGATTAAGGGGTCGGGCCGCGACCTCGGGCTACATACCGAGGTCGCATACTTGAAACGAAGTAAACTCTCGACCAGACTTGAAACGAAGGGGTACACCTACAAGCTCAGGCAGGTTTTGGGATCAGGATGGCAGCGTCACATCAACCAGCCAAGTAGTCTCATAAATGTATTTTCAGCAGTTGTAATTATCGATTAACAGTTTAGCAGGTTTACAATTATGACGCTTATGTTCTACGTTACTTTTAGTGAACTGTTGTTGCGGTTTTAATTGTAGTGACGTCTGTTTAGCCGACGTTATCGTTTTCATCGAACTTTCATGCATAAACACGCTGTTTTTTTTTGTCGAGCTGAGGTACCCGATAATCCTTGACATTTGTTTACATTTGTCAGTTGTTGTCGCCTCTGTAGACGTAGGAGCTCAGGTAGAGGCGAGGGATGATGACGCAAACAGTAATCGAGTGGCGTCCCATTTCTTAGGGGAACATTCGTACCCCGAGCCCTCTCAGCTCGTTATCGAGGGGCAAGACAAAGATGTAGATCAAGGGGTAAGACAAAGGGGTAAGACAGAGTAATGGGACGCAGCCTAAGTGTCCAAAAAAAGCTCTTTATTAAACTGATTCATTATGATTACTTCAAGAAGATCAAATCAAAACAAACATGGCTGCTTCAAGAAAAAGGAAAAAAACGACCAAAGAAGGACTGAAAAATGCAACGGATTTCAGCAGAACCAATGAGCAAAGCACTTGATCATCTGAGTGGAGGTTTGATTTCGGTCAAAATAATCCGTGACCAATGAGCTCCTTCGTTTCACACGCATCAATAGAAAAAAAACACACACACATCTGATTGTCTGGTTCTGTCTGGATCTGTGTGGAAGTGCTGGAGGGTGTGTGGACCACGCTCACATCCCTCCGCATAAATAATGCACACACGTCTGTTTGGGTTTGTCGGTATGTTTACAGATCACAGCAGTGGTTTTTTTTTAATTACACTGATTCCCCGTCGGAATTCAGAGCTGGTTCTACAAGATGATTCTATTTATTTTGATGGGACGTTCTTTAATTATGTATGCGAGGCTGGGGTATCATTTGCCATTTAATTCCGATTCAAAGTTTTTTAATTCAGAATAAAAATGTATTCCGCTTTAAAAAAACAAACAAACATATAAACACTTAATTCGTACTAAAAATGATTATTCGGAATTAATATGGAATAAACCACCCACTTAATTTATTTTAAAGCCCAATTCATTTATTCCTCAATCATGTAAATGTTTATTCTGCTTAAAAATAATTCCAGTCATTCGGCGCATGCTCGTTGCGTCGCCCTTCTGACGCGATGACGCACGGCAAGATGGCGGCCTGGAACAAACTTTAGTCTCGAACCGAAACAATTAAAAAAAAAATAAATACACTGGAAGGACTACAAATAGTGAAAAGAGTGGATGGAAAACAAAAACATGAACCAAACTGAGATGACAAAAACTAAACTAAACTCGAAGGAGAATAATTTAATTCAAAACAATTAATTTGGAATTAAAAAACATGTAAAAGGCCGGGTGGGTGGAGAGTCCCTGCCTCAGGTGGAGGAGTTCAAGTATGTCGGGGTCTTGTTCACGAGTGAGGGGAGGATGGAGCGTGAGATTGACAGGCGGATCGGTGCAGCGTCGGCAGTGATGTGGTCGCTGTACCAGACCGTTGTGGTGAAGAGGGAGCTGAGCCGAAAGGCAAAGCCCTCGCCTATGGTCATGAGCTCTGGGTAATGACCGAAAGGACGAGATCGTGGATACAAGCGGCCGAAAAGAGTTTCCTCCGCAGAGTGGCTGGGCGTTCCCTTAGAGATAGGGTGAGGAGCTCAGTCACACCTCTGTTCCTCTCAACGTGGTTGGGAGCAATTGAGGTGGCTCGAGCATCTGTTCCGGACGCGTCCCTCAGGAGGTGTTCCGGGGATGTCCCACCGGGAGGAGGCCTCAGGGAAGACCCAGGACACGCTGGAGGGACTATGTCTCCCGGCTGGCCTGGGAATGCCTTGGGGTCTCCCCGGAGGAGCTGGAGGAAGTGTCCGGGATGAAGGAAGTCTGGGAGTCCCTGCTTAGCTATTGCCCCCGCGACCCGGCCCCGGATAAGTGGAACAAAATGGATGGATGGTAAACGAGGCCATTCAGGAGCCTCATGTTCTTTTATGTTATACGTACATCACCGCTCTAAGGTTTGTTTTTTTCTTATACAATTACGTTGTAGATTCTCAAAACTATGAATGTCACATATTTTAATTTTTATTTTTTATGACAGCCACCCTTTGTTTTGAACCTTGGTTTGTGCAACATCTGTGAAAACTATTTCAGGAGACTTGATATAGTGGTTCTAATTTACCCTCTTAAGTTGTATTTGGAGTGATTGGTGCATGTTTTTAATCACTTATTTTCAATACAACATTTTGCCAATCAACTCTTTGTTCTCCAAGTGTGATGTGCAGCTGTGCAGCGGAGAGGCTGACTCGTTGTTGTGACGACCTTTACGGTGACGTCAGCTCCCATTGGGCACCACACTTTTCTAACACAGAAGTTCTTTTATTAAGTTGGTTTAGATCAATATTGTGATATAAAATGTCCAAAATATAACAATGATCCACGGGTGTCACTGATTATAGCTATACACTGAATAGTAAATACAAGCACAATATGTCTGCTTTAAGACCTTTGAGTGGAGTCACCTCTCCACAGCTCCACAGATCTGATCTGTACATCATTTTTGATGAGCTAACAACATTCTGGCTTGACTGGACATGATTTTACATCATATAAGAGCTTTAACGTTCAGATAATGGTTAAAATAAGGCTATGTTTATATGATGACGGTCTGAACAGAAGATACAAAAGTGGCGTCGCGTCTTCACTTTTTATTCCACGTTTAGACAAGCATTTTCAGGAGGAAATCTGCGTGCATATGGTGACGCAAAAGTGTGTGGAATTGGATTGGGTATGCATGTCAGGCGGCTAGGTGGTGCTGTGATACATTATCACTATGTCCGCATGTGTAGAATCTTCCTTCTCATCTGAAGAATTCAACTATTACTTCAGACCACGTTAGACTGGGAGTCCTGCCAAACAAAGTACACTGATATATGGACCGATGTGACGTAAACGCGTACGCGACATCAGCAGATTTGACCAGAGTTTTGCGTCTTGGGCAGTGTAGACGAAAACGCTACGGCGGAGCGTATTCCACTTTGGAGGGCAGTTTCCATCCATCCATTTTCTTCCGCTTATCCGGGGCCAGGTCGCGGGGGCAACAGTCTAAGCAGGGACTCCCAGACTTCCTTCATCCCGGACACTTCCTCCAGCTCCTCCGGGGGGACCCTAAGGCGTTCCCAGGCCAGCCGGGAGACATAGTCCCTCCAGCGTGTCCTGGGTCTTCCCCGGGGCCTCCTCCCGGTGGGACATGCCCGGAACACCTCCCGAGGGAGGCATCCTGGAGGCATCCGGAAAAGATGCCCGAGCCACCTCAGCTGCTCCTCTCAACGTGGAGAAGCAGCGGCTCTACTCTGAGCCCCTCCCGTATGACTGAGCTCCTCACCCTATCTCTAACGGAGCGCCCAGCCACTCTGCGGAGGAAACTCATTTTGGCCATTTGTATCCGCGATCTCGTCCTTTCGGTCATTACCCAGAGCTCATGACCATAGGTGAGGGTAGGAACGTAGATTGACGGTAAATTGAGAGCTTCGCCTTTTGGCTCAGCTCCGTCTTCACCACAACGGTCCGGTACAGCTACCGCATCACTGCTGACGCTGCACCGATCCGCCTGTCAATCTCACGCTCCATCCTCCCCTCACTCGTGAACAAGACCCCGAGATACTTGAACTCCTCCACTTGAGGCAAGGACTCCCCACCCACCCGGAGAGGGCAAGCCACCTTTTTCCGGTTGAGAACCATGGCCTCTGATTTGGAAGAGCTGATCTTCATCCCAGCCGCTTCACACTCGGCTGCAAACCGCCCCAGTGCACACTGGAGGTCCCGGTTCGATGAAGCCATCAGGACATCATCATCCGCAAACAGCAGAGATGAGATCCTGTGGTTCCCAAACCGGATCCCCTCCAGCCCCTGACTGCGCCTAGAAATTCTGTCCATAAATATAATGAACAGAACCGGTGACAAAGGGCAGCCCTGGCGGAGTCCAACATGCACCGGGAACAGGTCCAACTTACTACCGGCAATGCGAACACAGCTCCTGCTCCGGTCATACAGGGACCGAACAGCCCTTAGCAAAGGGCCCCAAACACCGTACTCCCAGAGCACTCTCCACAGGACCCCACGAGGGACACGGTCGAATGCCTTCTCCAGATCCACAAAGCACATGTGGACTGGTTGGGCAAACTCCCATGCACCCTCGAGCACCCGATGGAGAGTATAGAGCTGGTCCAGTGTTCCCCGGCCGGGACGAAAACCACACTGCTCAGGAATCCGAGGTTCGACTATCGGTCGAATTCTCCTCTCCAGCACCCTGGAATAGACCTTACCGGGAAGGCTGAGGAGTGTGATTCCCCGGTAGTTGGAACACACCCTCCGGTCCCCCTTCTTAAACAGAGGGACCACCACCCCGGTCTGCCAGTCCAGAGGTACTGTCCCCGACCGCCACGCGATGTTGCAGAGACATGTCAGCCAAGACAGCCCTACAACATCCAGAGACTTAACATACTCAGGATGGATCTCATCCACCCCCGGAGCTTTCCAACCACCTCAGTGACTTCAGCCAGGGTGATGAGTAAGTCCGCCCCCGAGTCCCCAGCCTCTACTTCCTCCTCGGAAGACGTGACGGCGGGATTAAGGAGATCCTCAAAGTATTCCTTCTACCGTCCGATAACATCCCCAGTCGAGGTCAACAGCTCCCCACCCGCACTGTAAACAGTGTTGGTGAAGCACTGCTTCCCCCTCCTGAGGCGCCGGACGGTTTGCCAGAATTTCTTTGAGGCCATCCGATAGTCCTCCTCCATGGCCTCTCCGAACTCCTCCCAACTCAGAGTTTTTGCCTCTGTCACCGCCCGGGCTGCAGCACGCTTGGCCCGCCGGTACCCGTCGGCGAAGCGTATTCAAGTTTTCCACTTTGGAGGGCAGTTTCAGTTTTTTGCATTTTTAAGCCCCCAAAACGCCGTCACCGTCTAAACGAAAGGCATTTCCGATAAAATATTTTGTCATTTTTACCCGTATGCGTTCTCCTGTAAACACGGGTTTAGGTCAAGTTTAGGATCAGTCTCCAGGAAATGAAGGCAGGAAGTCAATGTAATGGAGAAGCACAGAAACCCAGCATGTAGATATGCATGCATGTACAGTATGCATGCATGCATGTATGGATGCATGTATATATGTATGTATGTATATATGTATGTACGCATGTATATATGTATGTATATATGTATGTACGTATGTAGGTATATATGTATGTATATGTATGCATGCGTGTATGCATGTATATATGTATGCATGTGTATATATATGCATGTATGTATGTATGTATGTATGTGTGCATGTGTTTCATTAAAGTAAAACACATAAAACATACAAATAATGCTATTTATTGTTTAAAGAAACATTAATAGTTATAGTCACTTTATCCCATAACAAATAAATTCATTCACATTTAAATAAATTCAGCCACAAGTCCGCAGAATTGTTGTTTTGTAGTTCCAAGTTGAAAATCAAGACTCCAAAGCAAACCTCAGACAATTCACAGGAAAAAGTCTTCAAAGATCCATAGAGAAACCAGTCTGACCTGTCCGACACCTCTGAACCGTTTGTGGTCTATCACAGGTCTTTGTCACAGGCCACTGCACTTTCAGTCCAGATCACTTTATTTTGCAGAGTTCAAATCTGTGTGCAGCGACGGACATGTTTGTAGTCTTTATTCTGGAGGCCACTCAAAGCGGACATGTTTGTAGTCCTTACTTGAGGAGCCATTGGTTCACTGTGAAAACAAAAACAAAACATAATTAGAACAAGGGCACCAAATAATGTCGCAGAAAATGTTTAGTTATTCAAATGTGAAGTTTCAAACCTTTTACAATGAGGTAAAATACTAAACAAAACAAAACCTGGAGTTCAATGTCTTAATTATCAAATAAAGAAAACTGAATGCATCTTATTAACACCACACCTGAATACAGCTAGTGTGCTAACTAAAAACAGCTAGTGTGCTAACTAAAAACAGCTAGTGTGCTAACTAAAAACAGCTAGTGTGTCAACTAAAAAAACAGCTAGTGTGTTAACTTAAAAACAGCTAATGTGTTAACTAGTGTGTTAAAACAGCTAGTGTGTTAACTAGTGTGTTAACTAAAACAGCTAGTGTGTTAACTAAAAAAACAGCTAGTGTTTTAACTAAAAACAGCTAATGTGTTAACTAGTGTGTTAAGTAGCGTGCTAACTAAAAACAACTAGTGTGTTAACTAAAACAGCTAGTGTGTCAACTAAAACAGCTAGTGTGTCAACTAAAACAGCTAGTGTGTCAACTAAAAACAGCTAGTGTGTTAACTAAAAAACAGCTAGTGTGTTAACTAAAAACAGCTAATGTATTAACTAGTGTGTTAAGTAGCGTGCTAACTAAAAACAACTAGTGTGTCAACTAAAACAGCTAGTGTGTCAACTAAAACAGCTAGTGTGTCAACTAAAAAACAGCTAGTGTGTTAACTAAAAAACAGCTAGTGTGTTAACTAGTGTGTTCGACCAAATGGAACACGTTCTCTATAAAACTCTGCATATTTGTCATATTTTTAAATAAATTATGTCATTTTTAAGCCCGGAGGAATTTGAATTTTTGGTTGCATTACCAGAATATTCTAAAACAGAATTTTGATTCTTACGGTTTCGTAAGAATCAAAATAGGAAGGAGTTTAAGTACAAATGTGTTGATAAATGTACATTATGATGACTATGATGTGTTCATAGATTTTAAGGTTTTAGGTTCCGGTAACGGTCCTAATTCCTCACCCTTCCAAAGCCATGCACTAGTGTATGAACGGATCCTGAAGTATGAATAATAACTGTGGGGTATTTCTCTTCTTCCTTCCTCCTTTACATTTGTTTGACATTGAGCAGCCCCACACTGTCAGACTAAACCCACTGTTCCCTCTGCCAACGCCTGTGGACAGCTCCTCGTTTCCTTCAGCTCGTTTCCTTCAGCTCCTCGTTTCCTTCAGCTCTAATTGGATCTTTCTATAATAAATGAGAGCAGTCTTTCATGACGCCTTTCTGTTGTAGGCCAGATGAGAAAAGTTTCTGCCAAACTAAATGAGATTCCATTCAACTGTCACAGCAGTGGACGCGTTCAGAGCAACGAAACCAACTAGTGTGTTGACTAAAAAGCAACTAGTGTGTGACTAAAACCAACTAGTGTGAACTGAATACCAGCTAGTGTGTCAACTAAAAAAACAGCTAGTGTGTTAATTAAAACCCAGCTAGTGTGTTAACTAGTGTGTTAAACAAAAACAGCTAGCGTGTTAACTAAAACCAGCTAGTGTTAACAAAAAAAAACAACTACGGTGTTAATTAAAACCAGCGCTCTCAAGTCTCACGCTTTGAGAGTGTGACGCACGCAATTCAACGAGTTCACACGCTCACAGATTCCAGAAATGACCCGTAATAAGTGAAATCCGCGAAGTAGGACAACTTTATATTTTACAATTATTCTACATGTTTTAAGGCTGTAAACGCCTCACCACACACATTATACACTTTTCTCACACTGGAATTAACCAGGGCTCTCAAGTCTCACGCACTGAGAGTGTGACACACGCAATTCGACGTGTTCACACGCCACACCTGTCATTTCTCACACTGATTTCTTTTTTTTTTCTTTTTTTCTTTTTTTTTGTGCCCAGAAAATCGATCTGGCTTAGTTTGTGCAGGCTCGCGTTTTCAGCGAAAAAAAATTCCCCCTGCTCCGGGCGCACGGTCCGAGCGGAGGCCGGAGCAGACGCGCCGTCCCCCGGGCACGTCCTGAGCCTCAGTCCCGGTGCCACGTCTCCTCTGAGACTCCTCTGAGACTCCGGTCCCGGTGTCTCCATCTCTGCGTAACGTGTGTGTGTGTGTGTGTGTGTGTGTGTGTCGTCCCCCCCGACGGCTTACGTGCGGCCCAGAGCCGAACTGCCCGCGGTGAGACGCGGGCCCGGTGCATTAACCAGACTCTTACATGAATCCGTTAAAAATGTCCCGCCCCCCCCCCGCCCCGGTCCCTCCTCCCCGCCCCTCACAGGGCGCACTGATAAAGTGCGGTGATGATAAAACAAACTGAGAACCATCAGGTAATAACTTCATTTATACAACTCTCATTAGTTGCTTTGTAGTTTAAGTTTGCCCTTTAGACAAACAGGGCTCTCAACACGCAATTCGACGTGTTCACACGCTCACACGGCATTTCTCACGCAATTCAAGCGCACGCGCCCCCTCCGGCTCCTCGGGAAAAATTGTTCACTCCCCCCCCCCCCCGCTCCTCGGAAATTACAGTCTCACGCACGACCCCGCTCAAAACTTGAGAGCCCTGAATTAACATTTTAACATTTTCTCACATTTCTCTCTTGTTTAAACACAATAAAAAAACAAAAATATTATTGCTTTGTCTAGAACGTTCCACAGTTTAGATTAAACCTATCAATTAGTGATGTGATGTTCTGTATCGAGGCGTCGAAGCGCGTGCCGAGTAGGGGAGGGGGCGTTCCTGTATCGAGGCTTCGTTTAGGGGAGGGGCTGAAAATGACGACGTCCGAAGCCTCGCTGCCCGGCTGTACCACGTGACTGATTCAGGAAGCGGCTCGGATTTTTCTGCAAGTTTTGACAGCGAAATAAACCCCTCAGGCTCCGTTCAGAATGTGGGTGTTTGATGGAGAGTTGTGGTCAGTGAGAGTTTGCAGATTTAGGAGTGAGGAGAGAGTCAGGAGAGAATGGAGCCAAGAAGAGGAGGATGTCCGGGTGTTTTCCAAAGCAAGAGAAATACTGTCAAAAAAAAATAAAAAAATCACCCAAGACCTGCCACAGTGGAGAAACTTGTTTTTAAATCAAATCTAGTGCTGTCAGGTGATTAAAAATTTAATCTAATTACAGGATTTGTAATTAATTAATCGCATTTTGATCTGTGAGAGAGATTGTGAGTGAGTCAGTGAGCGAACCCACTTTGTGATCGAGTCAGTTTTTCTGTTCGCTTTGCTCATTTGTTTCCCAAATTCTGCGAGTGCGGTTTGGTGAAGTGCGCTCACGCTCGCTCTATCACCGGTAACAATGGAACTTGTCCAGACGTGTTTATCGTTCAAATGATCTGTCAGGCTGGAGCAGCTTCGCTGATCGGAAATTTTTTTTTGACAAAAGCTCCAAATCACGGCGTTCTTGTTGATCGTCCCGTCTTCATTCTTTTTATAAATAAACTTCAAAAGGCTCAAGGTTCAAAGGCCTGAGCAGCAATTTGCTCGCCGCACGCCAAATTTAAAATGCGCGCACATTGAATTTCCATAATTATGCTAATAATTGCATTAATTTTTATAATTCGTTAATTTGCAGTGTAATTAATTAATCTAACGCGTTAAACTGACAGCCCTAATAAAAAAAAACAATAATGTGTCCCCTAAAGCAAAATCACTGGCCAAACCTCAACGTAACAAAAGCACAGTCACTGTCCAGACCTCTAAACCAGGTCTAAACCAGGCCTAAACCAGGATTAAACCACCGCATGCGGCTCTTTGCCTCGTTTCGTGCGGCTCTTGTGTCCGTGCTCAATGTCTTAGTCTACACTTTCGTTTGATTCAAAAGTGGCCTGTAATCCGAGATTTATCCATAATTTTGAGTAGATGAGGAGGCCAGTGCGCGTGTGCGGAGTCACAGTTTATTTCGCTCTCAGCTCTCGGGACCCAAAATTGAAAGGCAAAGCTGTAAGACGTTTGGACCATCGTGTTTGCAGTACCCACTTCAGTCAGGACGATTTTTTAACCAGAGAAGTAATGCAATAACGATGGCTGTTCTCTGCTGCTCCTAAAACTGTCTCCGCTTCATTTTTCCGTATCCATTCTGTCTCCTCATCCGTATACTCCTCTTCAGTCCTCAGTCCTCCGTAAGTCCTCTTCAGCCTCAAAGTCCGAATCTTCTGCCATGTGTCACTCGCAACAGAAAAGTTGTGTCTTCTTATCTGCAAAATCAGCTGTGACTCCGCACATGTGCACTGTCCTCATCATCTACTCGAAACTATGGATAAATCTCGGATTAGAGGCCACTTTTGACTCAAACAAAAGTGTAGACTAAGACATTGAGCTTCTATGATTTGAAAAGTGCTAAAGTTTGTGTTATTTGGAGACCTCAAACATATGCCCCGAGAACTCGCGTTACGGATATCGCTAAACTAAAACATCTCCGGAAATGCTCCAAATGACACCAAAGTGCTATGGGTGAGTAAAACAACTTGTTTTATTACCGAAATAAGGCTCAGATTGTAAAAAAAAACATTAATTCTCCTTTAAAGCATTTTATATTTGTTCATTTTTCCATTCTCAACTAAACTACTAAATGTAACTATCCCGGTTTTAGTTCATTTAAGTTAAACACGACTCACTCAGCTTACTTTAAATGATGTTATTTGGTTAAATTTATTCTACTTTGTCAAACATCTCAGACACTTACCTGCTCACATGTCCCTCCACCTGGTCTGGAGACAAACGAGGGGGCGTGGCCTGAGACGGACATATTTAAAGCTTCTGGGGGGAGCTTTGGGCCAGACCATGTGGAGGGGGAGGATTCATTTCAGTTCATTTTGTTTGTTTTTGATGTTTTAGTGTTTATAGATTATGTTAAGCACTTTCATTTAAAGGGGATTTAGGCCCTTGAAGTAAATCGAAGGAGTAACTTTAGATAAAAGTGAAGTTGCCTCATATCCAACCTGAGGAGACTGTGGACTCACCTGGAGGGAGGAGCTTCATCTGGAGGGAACTACAGCTCTGGGAAAAAATAAGAGACCACTGCAAAATGATCAGTTTTCCTGATTTTACTACTTATAGGTTTGAAAGGAACATTTTTGTTTGAGTCTATAAACTACTGACAACATTTCCCCCAAATTCCAAATAAAAATATTATCGTTTAGAGCATTTATTTGCAGAACATGACAAATGGTCAAAATAACAAAAAAGATCCATGTTTTCAGAGCTCAAACAATGCAAAGAAACAAGATCAAATTCATTTTAAAACAACATAATACTAATGTTTACACTTAAGAAGAGTTCACAAATCAATATTTGGTGCAGTAATCCTTATTTTTAATCACAGCTTTCATGCGTCTTGGCATGCTCTCCACAAGTCTTTCACATTGTTCTTGGGTCCTAGTTTAGACCTCCTTTAGTCTTGGTTCAGACTGGGTTTAGTCCTAGTTTAGACCTCCTTTAGTCTTGGTTCAGACTGGGTTTAGTCCTAGTTTAGACCTCCTTTAGTCTTGGTTCAGACTAGGTTTAGTCCTAGTTTAGTCCTGGTTTAGTCCCTGTTTTAACCTGGTTTAGTCCTGATTTATCCCTGGTTTAGTCCTTGTTCAGATATTGACTAATCCAAGTTTAGGTCTGGTTTAATCCTAGTTTAGTCCTGGTTTAGTCCCCTTTTTAACCTGGTTTAGTCCTGGTTCATTCCTGGTTTAGTCCTAGTTTAGACCTGGTTTAGTCCCAGTCTTTCACATTGTTCTTGGCTGACTTTATTCCACTCCTGGTGGAAGAACTGAAGTAGCTCAGCTTTGTGTTTGTGTTGGAATTAAACAGACGCTGGAATGGAATGGCTGTAATACATGTAGAGATGCTGATTTCACACAAAAAATCCAGTGGTCTCTTATTTTTTCCAGAGCTGTATAAATGCAGGTCAGCTCAGCCTCTCAGGGAATGACATCACTGTAGTTGGGTAAACGTGTGTTGTTGTTTTTTTTGTAGTTTTGTTCATTTCTGTTGCTTATGCCTAAATTTGAGCACAGTTCTTTTTTTGTTAGTGATGGGCAGATGAAGATTCATGAAGCACTGAAGACTTTCATCCAACTGGTTCACTCCAGCACAAAGCTTCTAGAAGCTCCATCTGCTCTAGTAGGACATCTACTAGACGCAAAAATATCAGTGGGCGTGAATCTGAAGTGTGTGGTATTTTGCAGAAAGCCTGTGAATAAAACTGTCAGGAAAATAAAGAAGTAAAACATGTATATTGTAGTGATGGCAGTATATTGTGTGTATGTACTGGAGTATGGAAAATGATTATTTGGAAATGATGAAAATGGAAATGATCATTTACAGGGAGGTGAGGGGGGTTGGGGTTGAGGTTTGGTCAGTGATTATGGTTTTGGAGACACATCATTGTTTTTTATTTAAAAGTACAGTGTGTAGGATTCGTGGCGCATAGGTGGATGGTGGCTATTGCAATTCCTGTTCTAGCTATGGCAGACCTCGAGGGTCACCCGGGCGCGCCGTAACGCGGACAGCTCGCGTACCCGCGCATGCGTGAAGCGCTAGCCGACAACTACTGTATAAATAAAACGCGGTCCCGTTCACTGTTTTTTTTTTTTCTTTTCGCATGAGAGCACACATTCCCGATCATGTACCATGACAATCTACACATCAAAAAACCTTACAGTCTCCTCTTTTTGACTATGCAATTCATTTCCCGGCACAACAATCACTTCCCGAGCACATGGGGCTTTTATACGGAAAAGCACAAAACGAGGTTTGTTACTTTGCTTACCTTTGAAGGGTCTGGACAGGTCAAACTCAGTATTTCATCATAAGCTTGGCCTCAATCTGTCCGTAAGGATCCAGCGTATAAAATCCAGTAAAACAATTTAGTCCAAAACACGTGTTAGATCCATTACGACGTGTGATCCGGCAACATGCTTGTCGTTGTTTACCCAAAACCACGAGCCTTGCCGAAGGCCCAAATGTCCTTCTGCGGCTCTCGTATTCAAAATGGCTGCCTCTATATGGGGAAGATCCCCCTTTTATGTGACTATATCTAAGTCCAACAGAATACTTTGATTTCATGATGGAAGTGAAAAGGCTTGGAAAACACTGTATTTTTGAATGGGTATCTTCAATTTTGGTAATTAACGGGTAAAAGTCTTACACATTGTCCCTTTAAAAACAACAGTTTCTCCGCTGTGGCAGGACTTGGGTGATTTCTTTTTTTTTTTTTTGACAATATTTCTCCTGCTTTGGAAAACACCCGGACATCCTCCTCTTCTTAGCTCCATTCTCTCCTGACTCTCTCCTCACTCTCCTAAATCTGCAAACTCTCACTGACCACAACTCTCCATCAAACACCCACATTCTGAACGGAGCCTGAGGGGTTTATTTCGCTGTCAGAACTTCCTGAATCAGTCACGTGGTACAGCCGGGCAGCGAGGCTTCGGACGTCGTCATTTTCAGATCCTCCCCTAAACGATAAAGAAACGCCCCCTCCCCTACTCGGCACACGCTTCGACGCCTCGATACGGAACGTCACGTCACTATTTTTTGTAAATATGTATTATTTTTTTGGTTAAAATAAATCTTTGGGACAAATGAAATATTTTCAGAGTCTGCCTCCTACTTAAGACCAGTGGCCAGCTTCCCCACAGTATATTTATAAGAAATAATATAAGAAAATATATAACTACTACTACTACTACTACTACTACTACTACTACTACTACTACTACTACTACTACTACTACTACGACTACTACTGTTACTGCTACTACTACTCCCACTACTACTACTACTACTGTTACTACTGCTACTACTACTACTACTGCTACTATTATTACTACTAGCAGTAGTAACAGTAGTAGTAGTAGTAGTAGTAGTAACACTACTACTACTACTACTACTGTTACTACTGCTACTACTACTACTACTGCTACTATTATTACTACTGTTACTACTACTACTACTACTGCTACTACTACTACTACTACTACTACTGTTACTACTACTACTGCTACTACTGTTACTGCTGCTACTACTACTACTACTACTACTACTACTGCTACTATTATTACTACTGTTACTACTACTGTTACTACTACTACTGCTACTACTGCTACTGCTGCTACTACTACTACTACTACTACTACTACTGCTACTACTACTACTACTACTACTACTGTTACTACTGCTACTACTACTACTACTACTACTATTATTACTACTGTTATTACTACTACTACTACTACTACTACTATTATTACTACTGTTACTGCTACTACTACTACTACTACTACTACTACTACTACTACTATTATTACTACTACTGTTACTGCTACTACTACTACTACTACTACTACTACTGCTACTACTCTTACTGCTGCTACTACTACTACTACTACTACTGTTACTGCTACTACTACTACTACTGTTACTACTACTACTGCTACTACTCTTACTGCTGCTACTACTACTACTACTACTACTGTTACTGCTACTACTACTACTACTACTGTTACTGCTACTACTACTACTACTACTACTACTGTTACTGCTACTACTACTACTACTACTGCTACTACTACTACTACTACTGTTACTGCTACTACTACTACTACTACTACTACTCTTACTGCTGCTGCTAAATTTTGAATAAATCTTTGGGACGAATGAAATATTTTCAGAGTCTGTCTCCTACTTAAGTTCAGTATATTTATAAGAAATAATATAAGAAAATATATAACTTCTAACCATCGAGAAGTAGACCGCTGTGGAGGTGGGAACAGGCACATTTTGGCCTAGGCTCGCGGAATTCAGAACAGTGATAGATTTCCCATGAAGCCGAAAATTGAACGGGAACACTGCAGATGAACAGATAGACGGGCATATTGAATTCAAATCCTGTTGCCACTTTTACTGCCTTTGCACCTAATCCTTGTTTTTTGGTCCAAATATGAAACTTAGAATCATGCAGAGATGTGAATTTTTGATTGCATCATAAGCAGGGCCGGCCCAAGCCTTTATGGGGCCCAAAGCAGAATTTGATTTGGGGGCCCCCTAGTCACTATTTTTTCCTGAGGACCGGGGGGGGGGGGAGTGGGGCCCCACAACTGGTCTTGGGGGCGTGGGGGCCCTAAGTGGCCGCTTAGTTCGCTTATGCCTTGGGCCGGCCCTGATCATAAGAGTAACAATATCCTAAAACTGCTGAATACTTCTCCTGTACGAGCGTTAAGAAAATGTTTTGTGAATACCAAAAAATGGCCGCCTACTACTGCTACTACTACGACTACTACTACTGCTACTACTATTACTACTACTGCTACTACTGCTACGACTACTACTACTACGACTACTATGACTACTACTACTACAACTACTATGACTACTACTACTGCTACTACTACGACTACTACTACTGCTACTACTATTACTACTACTGCTACTACTGCTACGACTACTACTACTGCTACTACTATTACTACTACTGCTACTACTGCTACGACTACTACTACTACGACTACTATGACGACTACTACTACTACTACTACTACTACTACTACTACTGCTACGACTACAACTGCTACTACTGCTACTACTACTACTGTTACTACTGCTACGACTACTACTACTACGACTACTATGACTACTACTACTACGACTACTATGACTACTACTACTACTGCTGCTACTGCTACGACTACTACTACTACGACTACTACGACTACTATGACTACTACTATGACTACTACTACTACTACTACTGCTACGACTGCAACTGCTACTACTGCTATGACTGCAACTGCTACTACTACTACTACTACTACTACTACTACTGCTACTACTACTACTACGACTACTATGACTACTACTACTACTACTACTACTGCTACTACTACTACTACTACTACTACTACTACTACTACTACTGCTCTTACTGCTGCTACTACTACTGTTACTGTTGCTGCTACTACTACTGGTATTACTACTACTGCTACCACTACTACTACTACTACTGCTACTACTCCTACTACTACAACTACTACTAGTCTAAGTCTAACGCTAAAACATACCTGGAGTTGCATTTTGTTTCATTCACACATTCATCTTTTATTATCAGTTTGTCTACTACATCTACAAAGCTCAAAATGCTCTGTTCCACTTTGTGATGTCATGTAGCGGTAGTTTTCAAGTTAACAGTTACCTTTTTTTTTTCTTTTTTTTTTTACCTTTAGTTCAGTAGAGATTGGCAATTCCAGATCCAACAGTGAAGCATGGTGGTGGTCATGTGATGGTCTGCGGATGTTTTGCTGGTGGAAGAACTGGTGATTTGGTGAAAATGGAGGGAACCATGAAAAAGGAGGACTACTCAGAGATCCTGATGTCTCACGCTATCCCCTCTGGACGTCACCTACTGGGACGAAACTTCTGGTTCCAACAAGATAATGACCCAAAACACTTGTCCAAACTGTGTAAGGGTCTTTGGAGATGTGTGAACAGCGTCATCAACTGCAGGTTATGACACGGCCCCCCCAGTCTCCTGACCTGTCACCCATCGAAAAAGTGTGGGATTATTTGGATATTAAAGTGCGCTCCAGGAATCCGACTAACGTTAAAGGAGAATGAACGTTTTTTGCAATCTGAGCCTTATTTCGGTAATAAAACAAGTTGTTTTACTCACCCATAGCACTTTGGTGTCATTTGAAGCATTTCCGGAGATGTTTTAGTTTAGCGATATCCATAACGTGAGTTCTCGGGGCACATGTTTGCGGTCTCCAAATAACACAAACTTTAGCACTTTTCAAATCATAGAAGCTCAATGTCTTAGTCTACACTTTCGTTTGAGTCAAAAGTGGCCTGTAATCCGAGATTTAGCCATAGTTTTGAGTAGATGAGGAGGCCAGTGCGCATGTGCGGAGTCACAGCTGATTTCGCTCTCAGCTCCCGGGACCCAAACATGAAACGCAAAGCTGTAAATTATGGATAAATCTCGGATTACAGGCCACTTTTGACTCAAACGAAAGTGTAGACTAAGACATTGAGCTTCTATGATTTGAAAAGTGCTCAAGTTTGTGTTATTTGGAGACCGCAAACATGTGCCCCGAGAACTCACATTACGGAGATCGCTAAACTAAAACATCTCCGGAAATGCTCCAAATGACACCAAAGTGCTGTGGGTGAGTAAAACAACTTGTTTTATTACCGAAATAAGGCTCAAATAGTAAAAAACGTTAATTCTCCTTTAAACACATGTTAAAACGTCTTCAGGATGAGTGGAAAACTATAGAGGATGGATATCGTGAAAAAATGTTGGACAGAATGTCTCGAATTTGTAAAGCAGTGATTAAGGCCAAAGGTGGTTATTTTGATGAAAAAGCTACTTGATATTGTTACATTTTTGCAATAATATGCCTTTACACATGATGAAATTTGCTTTAATATATCAATAAATTGATTTGTTGTCATTACCAATACGTTAATTGTTATTATTTATGAAAGTTCAGAAATACACAATCGTTCTAATACTTTTGTCAGGGAGTGTACATGACATCACAAAGTAGAACAGTGAACAATGAGTGTTTTCTGAGAGAAGTGCTCCGCCTAAATACGTAGATTGTGTGCACGAAACACAACTCCAGGTATGTTTACGATGAGGAGACAACATTATAACAGAGATCTGAAAATAGTGTGATATGGACGCTTTAAGAACCAATTTGTCAGAACGTTTTTTTATGAAAAAGACTTCAATCCCAACCCAGACCACAGTAACCGAATATCTTCACTGATTAATACATTTCTCTTATAATTATTATGGATTATGAGAAGCTTGGACTGGCACGGCTTCATATTTGAATATTGTTCTCCCTAATTAGAGAGCGAGGGCCGCTCCTGTGGTTTGAGAAAGAATGGCTGATTATCTCCTTTTCTCTTTGGAATTGCAGGTTTTGGAAAAGCCAACACCGAGTGTAGGTTTAAAATTATCCTCAGTCCGGAGTCATTATTATTCATGAGAGCAAAGATGGAGAACACAGGGAGCTGGCAAAACACACTTCTAGCAACACCGGTGTTTTCGCTCCACCAATGCTAAATTATTTACATTAAAAACTGTTACATCGATATCTTTCTAGAACTGAATTATGAATGAATCTATAGCAGAAGTTTCTCTAAGATTTTCTCAGTTACAAGAGGTGCAGGTTAGGGTTGTGTTTTTGCGTGTGGCAAAGGCAGCGCTGATCATTTGGAGATAATATAATTCGGTCGGGGAGTGAAAAATGACAGTGAAGCTTCTAATTAATAGGAGTCTGTGCATGCACAATTAGTCTGAGTACGAGTTATTAATCATGGAAACTTGGAGAGAGATCGCCGAAGGGTGGAAATGTTGCAGTCGCTAACAAAACTTCCTCAGAATGTGTCGATTTGAAAACTGAAAAGAAAGAGACTCGGGTTTGACGTGTGAATATCGTTGCTTGCCGGGGGCGTGCTCTATGTGTGTCTATGGAGTGTTCAGCAGTTGCCGTGGTGACGCGAAGCACACATTAGCGAATGTAGCCGGGTTAGTTTTTAGATGGTCGGGAAAAAATACAATTTGGATTCAAACAGCATTTTTGGATGACGTGATAAAATTTTTGATTTCGTGATAGAGTTTTTAGGCATTTTCAACAAAAACGGTGAGCAGGACTGACTGAAAAACTGTTGGCTAATGCTAGCTAGGTTGTGACTGTAATGTAATGTGTGAGGGAGTTGTTTAACTCATTGAATGCCGGTGACGAGTTTTGACGTCATGTTGAAACCAAACATTGAGTGCCGTGACGGATATATTCGTCAAGTACGTTTTTCAGTGGGGATCGCTAGAATACGACCTGGAGCAACTTTGAAGGTGTAATTCACGTCTCCCAACCTGTAGGTAGCGATCTTGTATCATTATTTGCCGATCGGAGACGCGGAAGAGAAGAGGAGTGTAGTTTGTGTACTGTGTATTGGCCAGAGGAGCAGGATGGCGAGGCGAGGGGAATCCGGAAAAGCAGAGGACTGTTGATCAGCGCCTATGGAGCGATCTGATCGCTCTTGGGACCCAGGATCCCGGATCAGAGGATCGCAGAGACAAGCCGGATCAAGCAGCGAGGTCGGAGCAGAGATCTGCTGTGCCCGAGGCAGGGGACGTGCCGTGCTCGCGCTGCGCGGAGCAGGGACTCTGATCATAACTACAACAGCACCAACGAAGAAGTTTACTGACTTGGAGCAGTAGATCCTGCTCTCCAAAGAGGCATGAGATGAGAAGAATTAAGTTTACATGATGCTGCTGTGTGGTAATTGTAATGAATGAAGCTATATGTGTGTGTGCGCGTCGTGCGTGTGCGTGTGTAGCTGTGTGTGTGTAAAGGTTTATGCATGGGCTTGTGTGTATGTACATATACATGTGTGTGTGTGTGTGTGTGTGTGTATTAGTTTTTATTATGGGTCTGTACTCTGAGCCTCAATATTGTTGTGAAGTGACAAAGTTCTATTTTATAGGAAAAGATATTATTATATCCTGTAAACATCTCTTGGCACAATTGATTTGAAGGAATTTTCAATTCACAGAGCCTTATATTCTTATATTTGTAAATAAAAAATGTACTTTGTCATCAAAAATCTCTTTCTCTGTTGTTTTAGATGTTTGAGGTGTCACTAAATCCATAAATATTGACATCAAAATCACCGATCTGCTCGAAATGACTCTTTGTACAAAATGCTCGTTTTCTCCACTTTGTGGTAAAAAAACTGTTTTTGCTGAAACTTCCCTATGTTCTACTATCAATTACTTGAGAACCGAAAAGGTTAGAAACATATTTTTTTTCTAAGTGAAAGAAGAGAGTCAACACTTTATTTTGATGTGTGCCATGTTTATATAGTCAAAGAACTCAGTATTCTGTGGGTCTTGGAAAATCAGTAAAAATACACTAAAACGTCCGGCACTCTGGGGGATAGAATTCTGAAAACAGGCCGGCACTCAATGAGTTAAGGGGGTAGTGCGTTTTTGTTTTGTTTTTTGTTTTTGTTAATCTGTATGGCTTCCCCTTCAACAGTGTCCTGAGATTAGCACTGACTTACCCATGACAGCGTGATCTGACCCCGTTTCTATTCAGGTTCCGTACCTCGTGAATGTAGTTCTGGTAAGTTAGCCAGGAGAGTTAATAAAGCTTGTTTTTCTTCTCAAAACAATATTTGTCCAAAAAGTGATATATTTGCGTAACAAAACAGTTGTCCACGAAAAATTCAGCAGCGTAATTTGCTCGATTTGTATCACTGCGCGCGTATTACTAGCGTAGCCTGTTCACTTGTAAACATCCACTTACAGCAGATGTCGCCGTACCGCAAACATCTGCTAACAAGTGAACAGGCTAATACAGCTAACCTGGGCGCAGTGATACGAATCGGCACCATGCGAATTACGCTGCTAAATTTTGTGTAAACTGTTTTGTGATGCAAATATATCACTTTTTGGACAAATGTTGTTTTGAGAAGAAATACAAGCTTTATTACCTGTCCTGGCTAACTTACCAGAACTACGTTCACGAGGTACGGAACCGGACGAGAACCGGGGTCAGATCACGCTGTCATGGGTAAGTCAGTGTTAATCTCATGAAACTGTTGAAGGGGAAGCCATACAGATTCACATTTAAAAAAAAAAAACGCACTATCCCTTTAACAGCGCAAATAATCTCTGTTGTACTTCCATCTATGTCAGTTCTTGATGGTCAGATTGTGTTAAAACAAAGCTCGGTTTAAAGTCTAACAAAGCCTCAGACAGAGCCATGCCTACAGTTAGAATCACGCTCCCAGGGAATGTTGATTACCTCGACGGCAAAGTATCAGTATAACGTGATTTGAGGGAAAGTCGATAGCACAAGGCGGAGTGGTATTGACATCTTCATGGAGGTTTTCTTCATTCGGGCAATGGATGGTTTTCAGTTGCTGTAGCGATAACATCACTCCAATCAAAATATTTATATTGATTGAATAAAAATCAGTTCAGGGAGGAATCAGTTTTTATTTCATGTGGATACTCTGGATGAACCGTAAACCAGGTCAACAAATCTGCAGCAAATTCTACCATCGATTTCTGACTCTTTTTTAAACTAATGGGTATCCACTGTGTTGATAGTCAAAGTTCTTCTATTGGGGGGCATTGCAGGGCTGGATTTTGGGGGCTCGTTTGTTGGGACTGACCTCTGTACTGGGGGCGTACGGCTGGATTGTGGGGACATACCTTGAACATTCCGTATCCACCCAGTTTCAAGATTACCTTCACTCCAATCAGTCTCGTTTTCACACCCGCCACAGCACAGAAACAGCCCATCCCCCTCCTCCTCCTCGTCGACCTCTCCGCCGCCTTTAACACAATTGATCACTCCATTCTCTCCCACCGTCTTCACTCTTTTGGCATCACCATTTCAGCTCTCTCCTGGTTCACCTCCTCCCTCAAATCGATCCCACTATATTTCCATTAATAATTGAGTCCCTCAATTGGATGACCACCAATTTCCTCAAACTCAACTGCAACAAGTCTGAAATTATCATCATCAGTCCCAAATCTCTCCTCCCCTCTGCTCAGGACTTTAATCTCACCATAGACGGCCACAGTCACTCCCTCAGCTTAGATCAGAAACCTTGGATTCACTTTGGCCCCACCCTCTCCTTCAGACCACACATCCGCCACATCACCAAGACTGCCTTTTTCCACCTTTGAAACATCGCCCGCCTTCACCTCTCCCTCTACCAATCTGCTGCTCATCCATGCCTTCATCTCCCCCAGTCTCAATTAACGCAATAGCCTTCTCTACGGACTTCCCTCCACTGACCTTCAAAAACTTCAATATGTTCAAAACTCTGCTGCCGGCCTCTTCTCCCACAGCTGCTCATGAAACCGTATCACCCCTGTTCTGCAACAACTCCACCTCCTCCTCACCCAACAGCGCGTCCATTTCAAAATCCTCCTGATCACTTACAAAGCTCTCCATAACCAGGTTCCTCCAGACCTCACAGACCTCGTCCGGCCCCACCGTCCCTATCGTCTTCTCCGATCATCCGACTCTTAACCTTCTCACTCCCACAGTCAAATCAAAGCGCCGGACCTTGGGGGACCGAGCCTTTGCCATGGTCATCCCACCCTCTGGAACTCGCTCCCCCTTCACATCAGAAACTCAGACTAAACACCTTAAAAAAAACTGCTCAAAATACCTTCTCTATTTCTATTATACCTTCGTCTAGGGGTTCGGTTGTGGGGGCTCGGATGGGAGTGCGTACCTCTGTACTGGGGGCGAAGGGTTCGGTTGTTGGGGCTCGGATGTGGGTACGTACCTCTGTACTGGGGGCACAGGGTTCGGTTGTGGGGGCTCGGATGGGAGTGCGTACCTCTGTACTGGGGGCTCAGGGTTCAGTTGTGGGGACTCAGATGGGGGTACGTACCTCTGTACTGGGGGAGCAGGGTTCGGTTGTGGGGACTCGGATGGGGGTACGTACCTCTATACTGGGGGCGCAGGGTTCGGTTGTTGGGGCTCGGATGGGGGTACGTACCTCTATACTGGGGGCACAGGGTTCGGTTGTGGGGGCTCGGATGGGGGTGCGTACCTCTGTACTGGGGGCGCAGGGTTCGGTTGTTGGGGCTCGGATGGGGGTACGTACCTCTATACTGGGGGCGCAGGGTTCGGTTGTTGGGGCTTGGGTGGGGGTACCTCTGTACTGGGGGCTCAGGGTTTGGTTTTTGGGGCTCGGATGGGGGTACGTACCTCTGTACTGGGGGCGCAGGGTTTGGTTGTTGGGGCTCGGATGGGGGTACGTACCTCTGTACTGGGGGCGTAGGGCTCGGTTGTTGGGGCAGTCCCTCCCCTGCTTGCTGAAGTTGATGTTGGTGCGGATGCAGCGCTGGAGCAGGGCCTGAGTGGGCCGGGTGTTGTCACTCATGCTGGAGAAGATCTTGTAGGGCTCGTTCTGGCTCAGCAGACGCAGAGAGTGCATCTGGAACAAACACATCTGGAATCAGGACTGGGCAACAAGATCTATGCATTTTCATTTAACAAAATGCATCTCACTAACACATTACAGCTAGTGTTTTTAACCTTATTTGAACAGCTTAATCCACTGCATAAAACCCTGTGACATACATTGTGCTATGAGGCCTAAGAGGCTGATGTTGCTATTAATCAATTGCAGATTTGGGCGAGTGGACTATAAACCCAAATGTATTTGTCACAGTATGCACTGACAAGTACGGCTGCATGATATGACTGTTAAGAACTGTGCTATCAATATTATTCCGATACTTAAATACAGTTTTTGACACAATAATTTCAGTTATAATAAAACAAAAATACACATTTTTGTTTAATTTAACATAACCATAACCAGCAGCATTTTAATCAGATGAGTACTTCAGATGAGTGACATCAGGCTGGGGGTGTTTTACATGTACCTCTATGGTGGAGACACAATGCACACATTAGAAAATACTGTCAGAAATACAATATGTATTTAAACAATTCATTTTCAGGAGCCTGTGATCAATATGAGAGTTCATGGTCCTGTTTAGGACCTGTTTTGATTTTCAACCAAAAGTGAGAGCGACTAACTTATATAGAAGCCCATAAATCTGCCAGCAAATAAAAAATAAAAGCCTCACAGAAAGTCATAACTACGAGTTTAAAACTCATAATTACAAGTTTTAAAGTCATAAGTACGAGTTTTAAAGTCATAATTACGAGTTTAAAAGTCATAATTATGGGTTTTATAGTGAACTCTGAATGTGCCCTTGCCATCCAAGCACATGGGCATTTTCCTGCAAAAGCCATTCTCCAGGAACTCAGTTCCACATGTGGACAGTTCCACATTCTCCACAGCCCTGTTTGTGAATGTTGTAAAAAAGACAAAAAAGCGAGATATTCACACAAATCCCATATGAATGATTACGTACAAAGTCTGCATCTATGTTACTCTGTCCATTACTCTGTGATTGTTTCTATTTGATTATATTTTCTTACATGCTTCTCTTTATCTTATTTATCTATTTTTTTTTTTTTTTTTGCATGTTCTTGGCATCCAGGGTGGACAGCAAAGTAAGAATTTCATTGTACAGGGAAACGTGTTTCTTTACTGTGGATATGACAATAAAAGCTTTGAATCATTGAATCTGTCCATGGTAGACGGTTTAGTCCAAATGGGGAATGAAGCACCTCTGGCTCTGCAGTGCACCCGGTCTCCTGGCCCTGGCTGGGAATAGATAGACACAGGCTACTTCAGGTCGATCAGTGATGAAAACATGGGTTCATAGCAAATCATTTTTGATACATTGTGAACTACACATGTTTCCTTATAATGGGTTTATACATGACTTTTGCAGGAAAATGGTCACACCAGCCCACGTGCTTGCATGGAGAGAGCAGGTTCAGCATCAACTTTGTGGAGTCGAGTTAATATGATGAGCTGAGATTCAGGAGCAGGACCACGCCTCAACCGCCCTCTCCTCGTCACCAGTGAACCTCAGCTCACTCTAACCACACCTCTAATTTACTAGAAGATTGTAGCCGCTTATCCCATCGTCCCAGTTTGTCTCGACTAACTCGACCCCTCCCTCCAACCCCCTATCTCGTTTGTCTTTCAGCCATAAGACATCTACGAAGGAGGGTCCCGTTCCGGCTGGGCCAACTGATGATTGAGACGGAACCTCAACCTAACCATCACTACCTCATTCATCCAGACATCCATCCTTTATCCATTAAAAAAATATCTTCATCACATTACGTTGTTGGCATGGTCCTTGCTAGTGAACTCCTAATTATGACATTTAAACTCCTAATTATGTCTCATAAAATCAAACTCAACTGATCAAACTCATAATTATGACTTTTAAACTCGTAAATATGACTTTAAAGGTCGTAATTATAACTTTAAACTCGTAATTATGACTTTCTGTAAGGCTTGTATTTTTTATTTACTGGTGGAAATGGGCTTCTATACAGTATTTAACAGCGGAATATTGCGATACTGATATTTTTAAGATTTATTGTGCAGCCCTACCGATAAGAAAGAAACATACGCGTAAGTAAGAGCATACTTGGTTGTAAAAAAGGCAGTAAAAACTCCCATTTCACTCCCTCAGCTCCACATACTGCTCTCCTTGCTGTCTAGAGACCTCTTTTTAATGCTCTCCGTGCTGTGTAGATACCACTCTTCCATGCTGTCTAGTACATCTTTTTCATTCCAATCAAATATTTAGTGGATAATAAAAAGTTTGGTCGACCAATTTCACTTTACAACAGTAGCGTTTTGTGTGCACAGAAATGACTTTGATCCATTACATTCACTTTCACTGGTGTCACTTTAACGGTGCTGGGACATTCAGGTACCACTCGTGGAGAGGAAAATTATGGGTTCAAAGCCGTCTCTTTGTGTTTGTGTGGCTGAAAGACCGAGACAGACAGGAGTCCCACAGGAGCAGACACCACTGTTCCACGGATTTACTGCAGATTAAAGATCGGGTCAGAGATGTCATCATTAAAGTGCAGACACGTTAGACTTCACTACAACTTACTTACCATTATTATAATTCAGATTTGACTAATATTCTTGCATAGATTTTTTTTTTTTTTTGACTTTCTAATTTTGGTTTTAGAAGTTTAGAATTTCACTTCCTGGTTGGATACCCATGGCAGCATATGGCCTTACAGCAGGGGGTTCCAACGTGTAGCTCGGGAACAGCCGGTAGTGCTCCACCCCTTTCCAAATAGCTCGCCAAGAGATTTCTGAATTATTCATATTGTGCGTAAATGTATAATTTTGATGTCTAACTCTGAGCACTAATAAATGAATAATGGTTTGTGCTCACTGGAAGAAAACGGTTGGAGACCCTTGCCAAAGACTGTGTGTAGAATCCCTCAGTCATCCAGGTAGAATCCATGGCAAAAGGAGAAATTCAATTTGTCAACTGGACAAAAGTTTCTCTGGCCAAGATCTGTACAGATCTGAGGTACAGATCTTGGCCAGAGAAAAGAACTGCTTTGAGAGGGGAGTTAAAGAGGCTATTTTTGTCAAGAAAGAGAATCTTTCCTTGAACAGAAATGGAGGTCTCAGACATCATTTGTCAATCAATCAATCAAACATTATTTATAAAGCGCTTTTCATACAAAAACATGTAACACAAAGCGCCTTACAGTGATTAAGGATTAGAAGATTGACTTTTTATTGATCTCACACAGGATAAATAATTTTCTGCATTTGACCCGGGGACCATCCCCATGATTTTGTTGCTTAGGCTTGGTCAGGACCCAAGCTGGAGCATGGCACATGTTTTGGGTTGATGGGGGAAACCGGAGTGCCTGGAGGAAACCCACCCAGACACGGGGAGAACATGCAAACTCCACACAGAAAGGCCCGGGCGACCCGAACCTTCTTGCTGTGAAGCATGAGTGCTAGCCACTCAGCCACCGTGCTGCCAACAATAATAATATAATAATTTGTCTCCCATCTATAACTCTATCCTCAACCCTAAATCAAAACAAAGAAAACAATAGGGCAGCAGGTCAGGTCCAGAGGTGAAAACACCCATTATGGCCCTGAATGGTTCTGGTTACAAGACCCCACACTCCACTCCCACTGCATATTGAATAGGCTTACCTAACTAACACAAACTGAAGTTAGTTTGTAGTAGTTTCAAAATAATTTCATTGTAGATAGCACCCCCTTCAGGCAGATATAGGCAGTGTCCACCAGCGTCTGACCAGAACTGAAGAAGCAGCTTGGATGAGCTGCGAAACGTAACTTTTGTCCAGTTCACAAATTGAATTTCTCCTTTTGCCTTACCAAAGAATGTATAAAGAAATAAACTATAAGGGAGTGTGACCACCAATAGCATTCACTGGCCACCAAATGAAGCTCATCGAAGCCAACAGTTATACCAGCTAATCTTTAACCAGGGACCATATTTGGAAATCCGAATGCGAAACCAAAGAGCTAATCGGGGCGAAACAAACGCCCCTTCCTGCCTGCACCGTTGGTTTGACATGGGGCGGACTCTTAGCACTAAGGCTGTCAATCAACTAATTGCTAATGCTAGCAGGAACAACCTTGGGGAAAGCAAGCACCGGTTTGGTCTGTTATTAATGTTCATATCTTGATTTATAGACAGACAAAATAGCAAAAAGAAAAAAAACAGGTTCATGTAGAGTGGGTAAATGCGAACATTTTAAGACCAAAAAAATGAGGAGTCTGACAGCCGCAGTTACAGAGAGAGGGGCCACGGTTTTTTCAATAGAAAGTAAATTGCAGCTCAGGTTAACGAGGGTCAAAGCCTGTCTAAAGTGGATGTTTAAACTCCCAGAAAAGTGTGTTCCTTGCATGCATAAATAGTTTCAGATGGAATTTCAGTGTATCTGACATAAGCAGAGGTATTCTGTTGTAGAACTCTCCACTACTTCTACAGGTATTTTCTTTTATACTTCTCTTTTCAACAGTTTTTCTCCACAGCTTCTTAACTAGGATACATATTTACTACAGATAATGTCCCAGCAAATGAAGTAATAATAAGAAAAACATGAAAACCTGCCATTTGCACTGTATGTATGAAGTTGTGAGATTTCATCCTTTTATAAACAAGTGTATTCTCTGTATACTGTAATCTCTGTGTTCAAGTATTCTGTGGAAACTGTTTTGCAACTTAGGCTGTGGTAAGCAATCTAAGTGTAACTGTATACCTTTCCATAGCTATGTTTGTTCCACCTGCTCTCATCCTTCAACTATTGGCTAACTTTGGGTGCTACACAATTTGACCCCTTACAAGGCAGTAAACCATATGTCACCACATACCAGTTCTCTGTATATATGCAGCAGTTGTGCTTCAGTTGGGTGTAATGGGATATCCACCTGCTCCTATCCGTCTGCTATTGGCTAACTCCTTCTGCTATTGGCTAACTTAAAGGGCAGTAAACTATATGTGGTACATACCAGCATTCCAGCATACCAGAATCCTGTATAAATAACAGCTACTGTGCTTCAGTTGTGTGGGACGATGGTGACGATGTGTGACGACTGGAAAAGATCTGTCCTTGTATCACCAGATGTCTTTCTACTCTGCTTAAGTCCACATTAAATGCTAATAACCTCAATCTTCAGTCTAGGCCCTTTCTGATCCCTTTTTTCTGAAAGCTCACAAAGTATAGATTAATACAAACTAATTTTACTTCTATAGAGTGGTAAAACACATAACATATTCAGATCACCTGTTACCTTTTATTGTTTTAAAAATGCAGAATTGCCGTAAACATTGTATTAACATGTTATACAAGTTTCACTCTCTTTGCTGTCCTCAGTCCCTCCCCCTTCAGGGCGCTATCACAACACAATCAGCGTCCATCCCGCTAAAGAAACTATTGCACATCACAGCAGGTTTATGAAGTTGCTGCGTACAGTTTTGTACCATGCTTTTGTATATTTATGAACAATTGTCGTGTTGGAAGGTGGGTGACGTGGACTTGTGGGCGGAAGGAGGGAGACCTTTTTCACAACAGCCGAAAGTGCCCCGCTGTAGTTTTGCGGAACTTCTGGTTAATGGTTTTCTATGATGAAATGTCTGTGGAAATGTCTCGCCTACTCTCACCAAATGTTCAGCTAACAAGGTCCACAAAGGATAAACATTTATCCACAACTATCAAGGTAAGAAAGACGAGAACTTAGTAAACTACTGAGTAAAACTAGAGTTATGGTATGCTAGAAATGTCCAACATTCGAACTACAAATCTATCTATGCTAATATCGACATCATGAAATCGATTTTTAACCCTTTCTTGCATTGTAACCACATATGTTGCCTAAGTTTAAGTGGGTCAGCTGAAGGGAAAACAGACATTTTCACCCATACAAGCATGCTGACCACATACATGCAGCCCTGTAGTTGCTGCTAGATGACCCTGTGATATCCTGTTGCAGAATCAAGATGGCAGCCCCCAGTGGAAGCAGGTGAGTTTGACTTTCCCACTTGTCAAGTGCAATAATTCCTCCATGGAGAGGAAAATGAAGGGAAAATTTACATCAGTTTAGTAAAATATATGCTTTATAACATGTAGAAGTAGTATTTGGTGATTTTCAAAGAAAAGTAAACAAACCAGGAGGTATTTTATCAACTGACCACATATGTGGCCACTATGCATATGCATATAGCTGACCTCTGATACATATGTGCCCAGTATGAAGCAGCTATAGTACGAAAGTTTAGGGGTACATTTTATTGCAATATATTATTAATTATATATATATATATATATATATATATATATATATATATATATATATATATATATATATATATATATATATGCAGTAAATATTATATAATATCTGTTTGAATTGGCTAAACAACCAAACACTGCTGAAAGTTGACAAAATTGTTGGTGAGGTTCACAGAATGTCAGTGGTACTTCAGGGAACAATAAATATTATGCATTTTTTGACATTTTTGACATTGTGACACCATACATTAGCTGCATGGTGGCAACATATGTGACAACCCTAAAAACCCCAATTTAGGAACTTTATTTGAAAGAAAATACATGTCTGATTGGAATTTGCTAGCTCTGGTACAAAAAACGTTTTTCTATTCAAGAAAGGGACCATTTTAATTCTAAAATGTCTTAGTTAACGAGTTACTTATGTTTTATTCATGACCATAATGTTAGTTTTGCTTGTCGTTCGCCTTTAAGCTTTCGTCTTTCTTCCCTTGATAGTTGTGGAATAAATTCTTCATGAAGAATGTGTATCCTTTGTGGACCTTGCTGGTTGAAGATTTAAGAAGCTGATGGAGAATACGCCAGACATTTCCAGACATAGGAAACCATTAACCGTAAACCTACAGTGGGGCAAACATGCATGGATGACGTCTAAAACCTCTTTAGAACGCTCAAGAAAGTGATTTTGTATAACACCCCCTCTTAAACATGCAGAAACCTTGTTCAGTTAGCCTGGAATTTATTTTCAGAATAAGCCCTGCATTTCCAAATATGCTGATAGGTTCCTTCATTAGTAATACAACTGGTGTCTTTATAGATTACAGATATTGTCAAACACTGTTTTCATTTTATATAACTTATTTTAAAGGTGAATTATGTAACTTTTCTGTTGGAAGGGTGAGTTACTTTGGCTACGTTCAGACTGCGGGGCTTAATGCTCAATTAGGATTTTTTTTGTGAAATCCGATTTTTTTGCGAGGTTGTTCACATTTCCAATTAAATGCGACTTGTATGTGATCTCCAGTGTGAACTTTAACCGCCCCAAAAGTGTCCCGCATGCGCCTTGGAGGACACGATGATGTCACGTGCAGCAAGCGTGCTCAGTGTTTACGGAAGTCGCCTAAACATGTACACTAGGATTGAGCACCTGGAGATTTTAAAGTTGCTGTCGTACCGGAGCCAGAACATGTACAACTTATTTATTTTAAGGAGGAGATTGAGAAGGTGAAGGACAAGGGTTTTGGCCTTGGCATTTTGTGGGTTCCTCTTCAGTCATGCAGCTATCCAGCAATTCTATTGGCTCAACACTGGGCTTGTCTCCTAAAATACGGTCCAGTTCTGTTTCCGCCTACTTCATCACAGAATAGTGACATTTGTCGCTTGTTGATGACGTGTAGGTCGGATGAATGTGACCTGGCTGTTCAGACTGAAGTCGCATGTCAAAAGATCGGATATGTATCGGTTTTAGGACCACATATCCAAGTGGCCTGGGTTGCATTTGAAAAAATTTGATCTGTGTCATTTAGGCTACGTTCAGACTGCAGCCTGAAGTGACCCAAATCTGATTTTTTTTGCCTCTATGCGACCTGTATCTGATCTTCTAATGACAGTGAACGACACAGATCCAATTTTTTCAAATGCGACCCAGGTCACTTGGATATGTGGTCCTAAAACATTTCCGATCTTTTGACATGCGACTTCAGTCTGAACGGCCAGGTCGCATTCATCCGACCTACACGTCATCAACAAGTGAGAGTGGTACAAGTCGGTGTTCACAAATGTACATAAATGTTCTTCTTGTCATACGAAAATTGTGTATGAACTCCGTGTCAGTGAAGCGGTGAAGCACATAGTAATCCCACCACTCTTGTCACCCACACGTTTCTCTGTATGGAGGATGCTGCCACTGCCCCACAAAACGCCATGGCCAACAACCTCGCTCTTCTCCTTCTTAATCTCCTCTTTAAAACAAAAGTATTGCACATGCGCTGCTCCGGTAGGACAGCAACTTTAATAAAGCCAGATGCTCCCTCATAGCGTCCATGTTTACTTCCGTAAACACTGAGCACGCTAACTGTGTGTAACCTCGTCCTGTCCTCCAGTGTGCATGCGGGACATTTTTGGGGCTTTTAAAGTTCACACTGGAGATCACATACAAATCGCATTTAATTGGAAATGTGAACGGCCTCGCAAAAAAATCGGATTTCATTAAAAAAAAATCAGAATTAAGCATTAAAGGGATAGCGCGGTTTTTGTTAATCTGTGTGGGTTTCCTTCTAAAAGTTACGTGTGTTGACACCGGTTTACCTCTGACAGTCTCAGTTGATCCCGGTTCGGCTCGATTTCTGGAGCCCACGTAAGTAGGTCCGGTAACTTCCCTGGAACACGAAATAAAGCTTGTTTTTCTTCTCAAAACAAAACATTTGTCCGAAAGGTGATATATTTGCGTCCCAAACAGTTGTCCACGAAACATCCATCAGCGTAGATTGCATTCGCGTATTGTGTCTCCCAACTCGTATGACTGCGCACATATTAGCTGTATTAGCCTGTTCACTTGTAAACTTCCCCTTACGGCGGACCGCATCTGCCGTACACTTCCGCTAAAGGTTAACAGGCTAATACAGCTAATATGCACGCAGTGATACGAGTCGACAGACACAATACGCGAACGCAATCTACGCTGATGGATGTTTCGTGGACAACTGTTTGGGACGCAAATATATCACCTTTCGGACAAATGTTTTGTTTTGAGAAGAAAAACAAGCTTTATTTCATGTTCCAGGGAGGTTACCGGACCTACTTACGTGGGCTCCAGAAAGCGAGCCGAACCGGGATCAGCTGAGACTGTCAGAGGTAAGCCGGTGTCAACACACGTAACTTTTAGAAGGAAACCCATACAGATTAACATTTTTTTTAAAAACAAAAAACAAAAAAAACGCACTATCCCTTTAAGACCTGCAATCTGAACGTAGCCTCAGACTGTCATTAAAAGATCAGATACAGGTCGCATAGAGGCAAAAAAAAAATCAGATTTGGGTCACTTCAGGCTGCAGTCTGAACATAGCAATAGAGATGTAATGCCTGGAATGTTCTACACTATTAAAACACCTGCTTTTCAATAAATGTAAGAATGCAGGAAGTTTAATGTCGTATTCCAGATATTTGATGCATCCATCACTCTCCTTCCGCACTGACGCCTTCACTTGTTGAGATCTAAGTTCAACCAATCACATTTGTCCTTCACGACAGAAATGTTTATACCCGGAGAAGCCACTTTCTGTTCTTTCCAACTAAATTCCCAACTCAAACAGAGCTCTGGTGTTCAGCCGAATCCCTCCACAAATCCCGGAGAATGTGATTGTGAGAGCTTGTATCCGTCTCGTGTACATGTGGAGAGGCTGGTGTACAGCAGCAGGCTCTTGTTTAATCCGGTGCCTCTCTGTTTTGTCACAGCTCACTGCTCACCCGCTGTGGAAAACACTTGCTTTTGTTTGATGAGGAGAACCCACTTACACATTTCTAATACAACGGAGACAATGAGATGTATACACATATTATTATTGTTGACAAAGTCTTATGAGATTGCTACAATTATAAACTTGCAGCACCACCCAGAAGAAAGTACGCACAAACAGACTTTTACCTGTATACTAAAGCTGCACTGTGTCTTTTGTCTGGTCGATAATCAATCCCCTCTAACCTGGCAGAAGTCAGATTGATAAGCACTCTGAATTGAGTTTTAGACATTATCAATCTTTGCACTCTAGCTCTTGCTCAGAGTCATCGAGAAAACACAATTACTCCAAACTGATTGAGGTGAAGTTTCAGCAGAGAAATCAAACTTTTGTTAAATCCAGTTGAGAGAAAAGCGATGGCATTCCTGTCCACAAAGCACTTCCCTCTGCGTGGATTTCCAAGATATTAAAATGGGACTGTTTTGTGTGTGCTGGCGTGACCTTTTTTTTTTTTTATGGCTTGTTTATGTGCTTCGCCACTGGCTTTTGAGCTCGTTCACCTCGACACAAAACTGATCTGTAACTTGGTTGGGTGCTCTCATCTGCTTGTCTCCATGGAAACAGATAAGTTCCATAGAGCACCTTTAATTAAGTTGTATAACTGGCATCAGAGGTAAAAGCGAAATGATATACAGAACTGTCAGTGACTTTGTAGACTAGAGGAGCTGCACTAAACGCTTCAGATGGACCAGAGGTGATGTCATTAGCGTTATGCCAAAAGGAGAACTTCAATTTGTCAAGTGAACAAAAGTTTATTTGGTCTAATACGTTTCGCAGCCCATCCAAGCTGCTTCTTCAGTTCTGGTCACACACTGGTGGACATTGCCTATATATGTCTAAAGGGAGGAGCTAACTACAATGAAATTACTCTGAAACTACCACACCTACTTGTTTACAGTTTCTGTTAGGTGGGCCTATTAGATCTGCAGTGGGAGTGGAGTGTGGGGTCTTGTTAGCAGAACCATTCAGGACCATAATGGGTGTTTTCACACCACTGGACCTGACCTGCTGCCCTATTGTTTTCTTTGTTTGTTTTGATTTAGGTTTGAGGATAGAGTTATAGATGGGAGACAAATGATGTCTGACCCGTCCATTTCTGAAGGAAGGATTCTCTTTCTTGACAAAAACTGCCTCGTTAACTCCCCTCTCAAACCAGTTCTTTTCTCTGGCCAAGATCTGTACCTCACTGTCCTCAAAGGAGTGGCCCTTGGGTTTTAGGTGGAGATGTACGGCAGATTGAGGTCCGCTCTGGCTCTCCGGTCTGTGTTGGTACATCCTCTTGTGAAGTAGCTGTTTTGTTTCTCCAATGTAGCGCTCACCTAAACAAGTAGGTGTGGTAGTCCCAGAGTAATTTAATTGTATTTTTTTTAACAGTCTTTTAACCCATCTCCTCAAGTGTAAAACCTGGGCGTCATTTTTTATCCCACACATCAAGAACATCACAAAAATAGGTTTCTGTCACCTAAAAAACATCGCCAGAGTTCGCCCTATTCTCTCTCAGGCCAACACTGAGACACTGATGCTTTTATCACCAATCAAATAGACTACTGTAATGCCCTGCTCTCTGGTCTATTTCAGGTAGTATTTCAGGTTTGCAATTACAGTGAACCCTCGCTGTATCACGGTTCACTGTTCGCGGCCTCGCTGTTTCGCAGATTTTTTTTTCCCAATTTTTTTTTTTTTTTTTTCAATTTTTTTTATAGTGTAACTTTTTTTTTACAGTGTAACATTCTGTCCTGCGCCCTGATTAGCTAAGAGACAAGACCAGGACTAAACCAGGTCTAAAGCAGGTCTAAACCAGGACTAAACCAGGTCTAAACCAGGACTAAACCAGGTCTAGACCAGGGACAGAGTCTCTGATGTCCTTCACGAGAGCGCCTGGGTGACAGGAGGTGTGGCCTTTGTTTACTTGCACGAGCCATGGAAGAGAGTGCGAGCCGTTCCATGGAAGAGCCAAGAATCAACATGGACGGGCCGGGGGAGCCGCAGCGGGGAAAGCCGCATTCGAGGGAGCCCGCAGCGGGGGGAGGACACTCGCGCGCACAGAGGAGACAGTGGCTCTTCCCCGTCACGCCGAGAGGACGAACCCGACCCCGTCCTAGAGAGCTGTGGAGTATTGGCGACGCATTGATAGCGGTCTGATTTTGGAGCCGGGGTGAAATGCAACCAACTCTTGTGAGCGCAGGTTGGTCTTACCTGGTCTTGTGGTGAGGACTGGTGCTCAGAGGCGTCTGGTAGCGGTTTGGCACTGTTAGCATTGGCTTGAGTCTTGCCCAAAATGATATCCAGGTCGCTTTCCACTCAACTTTCGCACATGGCATGGATATGTGGTACCAAAACAAACACACGTGTCCGCGCGCACGTGTCCGCGTGTCACGTGCCCCCCCCCACTATTAATATATTTTAATGAAAATCTACAAAAGTTTGAGTGTTTAAACAAGAGAAAAATGTGAGAAAATGTTAATACCAGTCTCAGAAAGGTGTATAATGTGTCTGGTGAAGCGTTTTCAGCCTTAAAACATGTAGAATAATTGTAAAATATAAAATTGTCCTACTTCGCGGATTTCACTGACTATTTCTGGAACCTAACCCCCGCGGTAAACGAGGGTTCACTGTATTAAAAAACTCAGCAGGACGTGTCCTGACTAGGACCAGAGGGCAGGACCACATTACACTGGTCTTAAAATCTCTGCATTGGCTCCCTGTGAGTTTCAGGATAGATTTTAAAGTTTTTTTTTTTCTGGTTTTTAAATATCTTAATGGTCTTGGGCCTTCTTATCTTTCAGAACTGCTTTACCTAAGGAACCTTCACGGACCTTGCGCTCCTCCGGCAGCTCCTGGTCATTCCCAAAGTCCGGACACACTCACGGAGAGGCGTCTTTTCAGTACTACGGCCTTCGTCTGCCGGAGGAGCTCAGGGCCAAAGAGAACGTTCATGTTTTTAAGAGTGGGCTCAAGACTCACCTGTTTAGCCTGGCCTTTGATTGAATTTGTTTGTCTGTTTGTTTGTTCTTTCATTTGTTCGTTTGTCTGTTGTTTTTTTTAGGTTAGCACTCATGCTTCACAGCGAGAAGGTTCGGGTCGCCCGGGCCTTTCTGTGTGGAGTTTGCATGTTCACCCCGTGTCTGGGTGGGTTTCCTCCGGGCACTCCGGTTTCCCCCATCAACCCAAAACATGCACCAGGTAAAATCCTCCAGCTTGGGTCCTGACCAAACCTAAACAACAAAATCATGGGGATGGTCCCCGGGTCAAATGTAGAAACAATTTCTCCTGTGTGAGATCAATAAAAGTCAATCTTCGAATCCTTAATCATTGTAAGGCGCTTTGTGTTACTTTTTGTATGAAAAGCGCTTTATAATGTTTGATTGATTGATTGATTGATTGATAGTTAGCACCCCCTTCAGGCAGATATAGGCAGTGTCCACCAGCGTCTGACCAGAACTGAAGAAGCAGCTTGGATGAGCTGAGAAACATATTTGACCAAATAAACTTTTGTCCAGTTGACAAATTGAAGTTCTCCTTTTGTCACAGATTCTACCTGGATGACTGAGGGATTCTTCACACATCGTGAGCGTTATGTCGGCATGTGGAGCAGCGAGCCGGGCCGTAGTCCTGTACCTGCATCTGGGTGACGTAGATGGGCTTGTTGATGAGGATCCAGGTGGCCGTCTCATAGCACGGGGGGACGGTGATGGAGCCCTCATAGGTGATGTAGCGGGTGGTGTCCGGGTACAGCTCCGCGATGTTCAGACCCATCAGTAAAAACGCATCATCTGCATACAAACATTTATCTTATTTATGTACCTTAAAGGTCCCATGGCATGAAATTTTCACTTTCTGAGGTTTTTGAACGTTAATGTGAGCTCCCCTACCCTGTTTAGGCCCCCCCCCCATGGCTAAAAGTTGCGAAATGTCTAAACTGAGCATTTGCGATCCTTTTCTGCGTTACACAAACCCAGTGTTGAAACGGGCGAGTTCAGACAAGGCACCTGATTGACGTCAGATCGGCAAATGCAGCTCCAGCCCCTCCCTCTGTCTCCGCTCAGCGTCCCTGTATATCCCGCCCATAGAGTCTGGACTGTGAATGCGCTACGCAATGCGAAATGCGTTTTTTTATTTGCCTGGAGGCACGTCCGAGTGTTTCTAGGCCCGCAAGTCCCTTACCCGACCCTCTGGACCTCTGAAATACCAGTGGTTTAATTTTATTTTCTGTGTAAATATGCTTTTTTTCATTGCAAAGTCTCCCATCTGTCTCTCACGGAAGAGTAGACACAGCGGAGCCAAGCTGCGCTAAGCTGCGGGGGAAACCCGCCCCCCCGCTCCTCAGCCAATCTCTCTGTCCTTCTCATTTGCAGTGAAGCAGCAACACTCAGAATAAAGCATTTTAGACACATATCTAGCCTCATGAAGACTGTCAGAGTCATATCTCATGCACTGAGTGTTGATTTTGAAGAAGGATTCATTTACAGTATTAGGGAACCATTAAGGAGCCATATAAAAGCATCAAGAAGTACCATGTCATGGGACCTTTAAGCTTTGCAAACTTTTTTCACATAGACCTAATGAATGTTGGTGATACTTAAAAAAAAAAACACATATTATCTATTCTTGTGGCTTTAATTCCCTTTTTAAACACGCTTCTGGACACTTTGGAGAAGGTAATTCAAAATTTATAAGTCAAAGAGCTCCTGTGCTGTGGGCAACACTGAGAAAAGAAACAAATGAATCCATTAGGCCGTGAATGCTTTACCGTCAGAGCCACACTTTGTCCACCGAACAAGCTCCGGGATGGTTTACGGACTTAAAAACTGTGCAGGAAAAGTTCAGGTTTACGTAGGCTAATAATCTGTGAAAATGCTAATAGAGCATTTTAGCGCTCAGAGAAGACAACGTTGAATTAATAAAACAAACAAGAATGAAGCAAAAAAACTAAATACAGGCAAAAAAAAAAAAAGTATATTTAATTAAAAAAATAAATAAATAATTAATTAAAAAAATAAATAAATAAAAATAAAAAAGTATATATTTTTTATATACTTTAAAATATAAAAATATGATATACTTTCAATTAACATATTTAGTAAATGGTTAATCTATTGAATTTCATTTTGATATCAGCCATTCACTTTCTGCTATCGTGAACCAAAAATTATAAAATGCATCAATGAATCTCGGAGCTGAGAGGAAGAGGAGATGGACAGTCTGAAGAGGCTATCGCTTCTGCTGCTGCGGTGGACAGCCCTCAGACTGACCCTTGCTTGTACATGCTGAGGTGTACACATCAAAATGTATTCAGCTCTCTTATTCTGTTTTCTTCTGAAGGAGATTCTTGTTTACCAATATATTTTATTTATGAATTTATGCATAATGAATTAAAGAAGTGAGCATAAATCATCATAGAGCGAGAGTGTGTGTGTGTTTGTGTGTGTGTTTGTGTGTGTTTGTATGTCTCTGTGTTAGGGATGGAAATTGACAAGATTTTTACGATTCCGATTCCATTATCGATACTGCTTAATGATTTGATTCTCTTATCGATTCTAATTTGGGGAAAAAGGAGAACAAACTGTTTGATTAGCACCAAGATTAGCACTAGTCCTGGTCTAGTCCAGGTCTAGTCCTGTTCTAGTCCTGGTCTAGTCCTGGTTTAGTCCTGGTTTAGTCCTGGTTTAGTCCTGGTTTAGTCCTGGTCTAGTCCTGGTCTAGTCCTGGTTTAGTCCAGGTCTAGTCCAGGTCTAGTCCAGGTCTAGTCCTGTTCTAGTCCTGGTCTAGTACTGGCTTAGCTCTGGTTTAGTCCTGGTCTAGTCCTGGTCTAGTCCAGGTTTAGTCCTGGTATAGTCCTGGTCTAGTCCTGGTCTAGTCCTGGTTTAGTCCTGATTTAGTCCTGGTCTAGTACTGGTCTAGTACTGGTTTAGTTCTGGTTTAGTCCTGGTCTAGTCCTGGTCTAGTCCAGGTTTAGTCCTGGTATAGTCCTGGTTTAGTCCAGGTTTAGTCCTGGTCTAGTCCTGATTTAGTCCTGGTTTAGTCCAGGTTTAGTCCTGGTTTAGTCCAGGTTTAGTCCTGGTCTAGTCCTGGTTTAGTCCTGGTTTAGTCCAGGTTTAGTCCTGGTTTAGTCCTGGTTTAGTTCTGATTTAGTCCTGGTTTAGTCCAGGTCTAGTCCTGGTCTAGTCCTGGTCTAGTCCTGGTTTAGTCCTGGTCTAGTCCTGGTCTAGTCCTGGTCTAGTCCTGGTCTAGTCCTGGTTTAGTCCTGGTTTAGTCCTGGTCTAGTTCTGGTCTAGTCCTGGTCTCGTCCTGGTTTAGTCCTGGTCTAGTCCTGCTTTAGTTCTGTTTTAGTCCTGGTTTAGTCCTGGTTTAGTCCTGGTCTAGTCCTGGTCTCGTCCTGGTTTAGTCCTGGTCTAGTCCTGCTTTAGTTCTGTTTTAGTCCTGGTTTAGTCCTGGTTTAGTCCTGGTCTAGTCCAGGTTTAGTCCTGGTCTAGTCCTGGTCTAGTCCTGGTCTAGTCCTGGTCTCGTCCTGGTTTAGTCCTGGTCTAGTCCTGCTTTAGTTCTGTTTTAGTCCTGGTGTAGTGCACAGTCTAATATTGACACAAGCCGCTGCTTTCACCTAATATCTCCATTTGATGCAGAAATAATATGATAATAATATGACTCACTCCGTGTTGCAGTGTTTTCGGATAATTTGCATATCTCCACGTGTAAACGCGTATCATGTGTTTCAGAGCTAAATCGCACTTTGTACACGAGCTCTGGAGAAACGGACCTGTCCCGAACGTCTCCCGAACGTGTCATGTGTCCAAGTAGACGTTAAATGTCCATTTTCATGTCCTTTAGTGTCCTGCAGTGCCGCGTACATATGCACGAGCTCTTCACAACTGATACGCGAACAGGGGAAACCCCTTCGGCGCTTCTTGCAACGGGATTGGCTGGCGCTCGAGCGGGGGAAAATATGGTGATTTATACATGCCCCGTTTCTTTCCGAAAAACAAGCTCTTCTCGTTCTTCTCATCATGCGAAAATAGAATATAAACTCCGTATCAGTGAAGCGGCGAAGCACATATCAATCCCACGTAGTTCGTGCTGGCTGGAATCGTTAAGAGAATCGTTAGATAAACTGCTAATCGATTCCGTGGAATTGAAACACACGGAACCGGTTCTCAACAGGAACCGGTTCTCGATTCCCATCCCTAGTCTGTGTCATGGTTCATGTTTTTGCTGTCATTGTTTTATATTTTGTGTATCTTATTCCTTTGGTGTGCCCTCAGTGTTTTATTTTGACATTTCTGGTCCGCTTGTTACTTTTAGTTTGACTTCTTTTCTGTTTGTTTTCCCCCACCCTAATGTGCTACACCTGTGTCTGTGCGTTTATATCCCATGTCAGTTTGGATTTTTGGATTTTGGTCAGTTCTTTGTTTATTATTAAAGTACTTAAACAGTAGTTCTGCATTTTGGGTCATCCCTCCTGTTCCCATGTGACAGTTTGTATGAGACCGTGTGTATTTTTGTATGTATGTGTGTGTGTGTGTGTGCCTCACGTTTGTAGTTGATCCTGGTGATGGTGTCCCTGTTGAGCATCCGATTCAGGAACGGGTTGGAGTTCTCCGACAGCTGCAGCACAAACAGAACAAAACCTCATCAAATCTGCATCAGTGTGTGAGGTGTTCTGTGTGTGTGAGGTGTTCCGTGTGTGTGAGGTGTTCAATGTGTGTGAGGTGTTCAATGTGTGTGAGGTGTTCAATGTGTGTGAGGTGTTCAGAGTGTATGGGGTGTTCCGTGTGTGTGAGGTGTTCAGTGTGTGTGTGTGAGCTGTGTGCAACTGCCACGTGTGAGGAGGACGGTGGAGAGATACTGAACAATGGACAATATTACAATAACTGTGTTGAAGATACGCAAAATCTGAATATCAAGTATATCATCTATAATTAAATGTATTAAAATTGACCTAAAAGAGTTAAAAATGTAAAGGATACACTCTCTCACCGTTTGTGCTGCTTGAACGCGAGCCAATTTACTGACCACATTCCTGAAGGATTGTTAAAATATTCTCTGAAAATAGTTCCAAAAATATGGAGCTATTCGTTTTTGTCAATATCACCCACTCCTGCTTCTGAGATAGGAATGGATGGACAAGGAAAGAAAACCCTGAAACTGACAGAAATCCCCCTCACTCTCCCCTTTAGTCCTCCAGACTCCCCCTTCCTTCCCCCTCATTTCCATTTTTAGTCCTCCAAACATCGAAACACCGCCTCTTCTCCCTCTCGGGCATCTGGAGGACTAAAGGGGAGTGTGAGGGGAAAAGGGGGCGTGGTCTGGAGGACTAAATGGGTGCACCTCCAGAACCCACCTTCTTCGCCCTCACTCTCCTCTTTAGTCCTCCAGACCTCGTCCTTCGTCCTCACTCTCTCCTTTACTCCACCAGGCTCCACCCTTTCGTGTCACTCTCCCCTTTAGACCTCCAGAACCCCCCTCCCTCACTTTCCCCTTTAGTCCCCCAAAACCCTCCTCCCTCACTTTCCCCTTTAGTCCTCCAGACCCCGCCCCTTCTCCCATTTCACCCTTCCCTTTAGTCCTCCACACCTCTCCTCCCTCACACTCTCCTTTACTCCTCCAGGCTTCACCCCTTCCTGTTACTCTCCCCTTTAGTACTCCAGGACCCCCCTCCCTCACTTTCCCCTTTAGTCCTCTAGACTCCCCCTTTCTTCCCCCTCATTCCCATCTTTAGTCATCCAAACACTGTCTCTTCTCCCCCTCGCACCCCCATTTAGTCCTCCAGACCTCACCCCCCTTTCCCCCCACTCTCCCCTTTAGTCCTCCAGACCTCCATCCTCCAACTCATTCTTCCCTTTAGTCCTTCAGAACCCACTCTCCTCCCCTCTCACTTTCCCCTTTAGTTCTCCAGACCCCGCCCCTTTTTCCACTCACTCTCCCCTTTAAACCTCCAGAACCCTCCCTCTTCCACCTCACTCTCCCCTTTAGTTCTTCAGATTTCACGCCTCCAACCCCCTCACTCTCCCCTTTAGATCTCCAGAACCTCCCCTTACTCTCCCCTTTAGTCCAGACCCCTATCGTACCCCTCACTCTCTCCTTTACTCCTCCAGACTCCATCCCTTCCTCTCACCCTTCCCTTTAGTCCTCCAGATCTCATCCCTCCTCCATCCCTTCCTTCTTTCCTCTCACTCCCCCTTTAGTCCTCCACACCTCTCCTCCCTCACTCCCCCTTTAGTCCTCCAGACTCCATCCCTTCCTCTCACCCTTCCCTTTAGTCCTCCAGATCTCATCCCTCCTCCATCCCTTTCTTCTTTCCTCTCACTCCCCCTTTAGTCCTCCACACCTCTCCTCCCTCACTCCCCCTTTAGTCCTCCACCCCTCTCCTCCCTCACTCCCCCTTTAGTCCTCCACACCTCTCCTCCCTCCCTCACTCCCCCTTTAGTCCTACACACCTCTCCTCCCTCACTCCCCC